>CAUYPK010060098.1:0-24867 GCA_963574355.1 Loris lydekkerianus | reverse complement strand
TGATTTTTGGTCTTCTGGGTATATGCCCAGTAGAGGAATTACAGGATTGAATGGCAGTTCTATTTTTAGATCTCTAAGTGTTCTCCATATATCTTTCCAGAATGAATGTAATAATTTGCATTCCCACCAGCAGTGTAAAAGTATTCCCTTTTCTCTGCATCCACGCCAACATCTCTGGTCTTGGGATTTTGTGATATAGGCTAGTCTCACTGGAGTTAGATGATATCTCAAAGTAGTTTTGATTTACATTTCTCTGATGATTAGAGATGATGAGCATTTTTTCATATGTCTGAAGGCTGTGCGCCTGTCTTCTTCAGAGAAGTTTCTCTTACTGACAAATTTTGAACATTTCCCTCATGTTCATCTTTTTTTTAATGATCCTTTGCATTATGGGGTCACTTCTAGGCAGGGAAACTAGGTAAGTGTACCTTACTCTCTTACAAATAATATGGGCCTATTGCTAACTGAGGGTGAAGCAACAACATCCAATGTCCCTCATTTTCATTTTGCTAAAGGGTTGGTTCTACTGATGTCTTCCTACCATGTCCATCTTTGATGTTTTCTTTAATAAAACTTAAAATGATTCTGCTTGTTGTTAGACCATAGAACTCAGGAAAATGGTAAGTACTCAGCCATTCTCCAAGGAAATATATTTTTCTACATCAATGATGCTCAAATTTTAGCAAGCATCAGAATTACCTAGAAGGCTTGTTAAAACACAGATAGCTGGGCCCCACAACCGAAGTTTCTGATTAAGTATAGGATGAAGGTTGAGAGTCTGCATTTCTAACAAGTTCCCAGGTGAGGCTGATGCCACTGATTCATTAACCACGTTTACATTAAACACTTGTCAGGTACGGTCAAGTTTAAAAGCTAAAAAAATATTGTGACTTCTGTAAGACACAGAGAGAAGTTTAGACTTTGATTGGAGAAATTAAGTATAATGCCATGCAGAAAGCTCTATATTAGAGGAATGTTACAATGTTAGGGAAAACAGAGACCCAAGCACTAAACTTTTCTTGAAGGCAAAAAGAGGAGAATAAAGGTAAACTTGGAGGATGGAAGGAAACTTTTACTAGATTCCCAGAAACACAATTTGCTGCTATATGGACTTAAACTTATATTTCAAATCATATGGTTGAGAATTGTGCTGCACAATATGGTAGCTACATGTGGCTATTGAGCCCTTGAATGTAGCCTGTACAAATTGAGATATGTTGTAAATGTAATATACACATCAGGTTTCAAAGACTTAGTACAATACAGGATGTAAAGTATCTCATTATTTTTATGTTGCTTACATGTTAGAATGATAATATTTTTATATATTTGGTTAAATAAAAATGTCATAAGGAATTTCACTTATTTTTTATAGTTATTTAAAATTGGGTATTTTTCTTGAAAATGAATGAAGTGAGCCTGTTACTTCAGCTAAAACAATTGTGCCTACTAGAACATTTAAAATTGCATATGTAGCTCTCTTCATATTTTTATTAGGTAGAATTGGCCTAGAAAGTTCTCAAAATGTAGCATGCCTAGGGATCACCTACAGAGCCTGTTAAAATTCCCTCAGAGATTCAGTATTAGATGAGGCCTGCAGTTCAGCATCTCTATCAAACTCCCAGGAGATGCTGATTATCTGTGACCACATATAGAAATTATTTTTCAAGGCTCGGTGCCTGTACCACAGTGGTTACAGTACCAGCCACATACACCGAGGCTGGCAGGTTCGAGCTCAACCTGGGCCAGCTAAACAACAATGACAACCACAATAAAAAATAGCCAGGCGTTGTGGTGGGCACCTGTAGTTCCAGCTACCTGGGAGGTTGAGGGCAAGAGAATCACTTAAGCCCAAGAGTCTGAGGTTGCTGTGAGCTATGATGCCACAGCACTCTACCGAGGACAACATAGTGAGACTCTATCTCAAAAAAAAAAAAAAAAAAGAAAAGAAAAGAAAGGGAAAAAAGAAATTATTTTTCAAACTACAGATTATAAAGGTTATAAAAGTATATATTTTTTCATCAAACATTGTCTCTAGCTTGAATACAAAATTGCCTTGCCCATATACCACTATTTTTCATAAACAAAGCAATTATATTATAAAACTCTTACAGATTTTTATAAGCTGGTAAATTCTTTTCAGTTAACAGATCTGTGTAGTAGTAAGCAGTAGTTCTAGTGAATGGGAATCCTCCAGTTTGGGGAATGTAAATAAGAGATCCACATTTATCTTCAAATATGAGATATATGAGCAATAACATGGGCAAATATGAGCAATAACATGTAGGAAAAACTACTCTAACACATTCTAAATTATAAGTTACTCTTTTAAAAAGATTTCAACTATAATACCTAGTCTGATGTGCCCATGGCAGGAGTTTTAAAAGATGAAGGTAAAGGAAATGAAAAGAAGAAAGAGGAAAAAAGAATGTGTTTATTTTTGAAAGGGTTAGGTCACAGAAGGATTCGTTGATATTAACAATAGAATGACCCGTGAAAAAAGGACAATTAAATTCTAAGAAAAACATCTTTTCAGTAGGGAGAGAACAATCATTTATGCTTAACCTGAACTGGTTAAAAAAAAAAATAAAGGAAGTGAACAAGACCCTTAAAGAATTGAAGAAGGATAGTATAAATCTAAATGGCAAGATAGTGACCACCCTTAAAGGATGCTGGGGTCAATGTTCACTGTCAAGTTTAAGAACTTTTGGTTTTCAGTGTTTTTGCAGCTACCTGTACTTTGTTCAAGAGGAATGATACAGAAAGTTCTCAGGTAACCTTGAAAGTAGTATGGCCCAGATATTCCAGTCTGTCCTTCTCACCCCAAAAGAATAGTCTGGTTTTCAAGGACATTCTCTATTTTAAAAAAAAGGAATTAAGATATGTGGGATTACAGGGAGGAAAATGAATGATGTGTGGAGTGTGGTGAAAAAGAAATATGAGGTATGAAATGAGAATGAAGCCATCGGGAGTCAAAACATTTAAATGAGTTTAAGAGAATAAAAGGCATATTGTTTTTTTTCAGGTATTTTTTAAAGCAAACCCAAATCATTATGAAATATTAGTTAGGTTACTTAATTGCTTAATCTTTATGAACTACTTAATTTCTAATTTTTTTAATCAGGAACTATTTTTTGCTAGCTGTTATATTACAATAATCCATAGGTGTGTTATTATTTTTTTAATGGAATCACTAAATATGATTAAACAGCAGATTTATTTATGCATGCATTTAGTTTAGTTTTCTGGTATTTCTAATTCCTTTCTAGAAATATATATATATATAGTTCCAGGCATTTAAAATTGCCATAATCCTCATGTTTTCTTGTCCTTCTTTATTCTGCAGCTGACATTTACCCTCGCCTCCAATTTCTCCCTGCTTCATTCTTTGTTCTGTGAAGTGTTCTCTCTCCAGTCTGACCTCCCTCCTTCCCTGGAGTTTGACCCCGCCCCACCCTTTCTTCTACATTTGTTTGTGCTGCTTGTTTTCTTCCTGGCCTCTCCCACTGCCCTGCTGAGCTGCGTGTGAAACGCTCCCCAGCAGCTGTTCACAGTTCCCATGCTACGTCATGCCCAGCATTCAAAGAGCTGCTGTTCTCACAAGGCCACCAGCAAGACTCCCCCACGCCTCCTTCACTACACATTCCTCTAGAAAGTAGAAAGAATCCCCTTTCAGGCCATATGGAAAACCGCCTGTTCAAGCCAACTCTGTAGAGAGGACTGCCAACTAGCTTATGAAATTCAGAAATGCTATTTTTTAATGGTAAATGTCATAACATGCATTTCAAATTGCTATAGTTTATCTCAATGCCTCTTTATTTATATAAATGCTATAATATCCTTAAAATAATTATCATTATGATATAAATGATCCCATCACTTAATATATGAATTAGTGTACTAAGTTAGATATGTGGGCAGAAATATAATAAATTAGAAAATGACTATTAAAAATTCAGCCTTTACACACCATCAGAACTTGATTCAGACAGTGCAGTTGCACCATATAGATTTGAGAGTTGATTTTATTGAGCATTGTGAATTACTGAGATTAATAGCAAGTGCTTATCTAGCACATACTGCATGCCACTCACTTTCACATGTTCTAAGGCTTTTAAGCCTCACAACCCTATGAAGTAGATCCCATTTTTGTACTCACTTTGTAGATGAGGAAAATGAAGAACCAGTGAGTTAGGTGACTTGCCTGTGGTCATATAGCTGGTAGGATGTGAATCCAGGCAGTCTAGCTGGGCAATCTGTCAGAACTAACTATACAATACCACTCCTCGATATAAACTGGAATTGACATGACAACATTCCTTCTTCATTTACAATTCAACCCTTTAAATAAAAAGAATCACTTCCCCCTCACTTTTATTCATTTGTCAAGAATTACCTGGACAAAAGTTGAACAAGTATAGACTTAAAGTAGAATGCTTAAAACCAGGTCCAGGCCTGTAATCCTAGCACTCTCGGAGGCCAAGGTGGGAGGATTCCTTGAGGTCAGAAGTTCAAGACCAGCCTGAGCAAGAGGGAGACCCCATCTCTACTAAAAATACAAAAATGAGCCTGGTATTGTGGCAGGCGCTTGTAGTCCCAGCTATTCAAGGCACTGAGGCAGGAGGACCGCTTGAGCCCAAGAGTTTGAGGTTACTGTGAGCTAGACTAAGCCCAGGTGACAGAGTTATACTCTGTCTCAAAAAAACAAACAAACAAAAAAAAAAAACAAAGAAAAAAACAAAAAACAGTAGAATGATTATATGAACCTTGGGCTACCATCTCAGGGATAGTCTGTTTAACCCAGATCTTAAATCATATGTTAAAAATTAAGACCACTCTTCTGCGAGACCAGAAAAGTTTAATCCTCAAACACTTCCTGAAGTAAACAGAAATACTCAGTCATCCACTCAATAAATGTTTTTTCTTCTATCTATTCTTTACCGAACTCTGTGCTACATAGAAATACAGTCATAGAAAAACCCTTTCTGCTTCCACGAAGGTTATAGTTTCTTGAAAAATAAATCCATTAATTTTAACAATCCCCCATATAATAATTACAAATTCTGGTAAGTGTCATGAAGAAAAATGCAAGGTACTATCAGAGTGAGGATCTAAGCTAGTGGTGTGTGTGTGTGTGTATTTGTAGGAGGAAGGAAAAGGGTGATCAGGAAGCCTTCCCAGGGAAAATGGCCTTTGACTAGAAACCTAAAGGATAAGGACAAATTACCTGAGTGACTTTTCCATTCATCTATGGCTTTTAATTTAAAATGGCTGGAAGCTTGGGACTAACAAACTAAACTAAGTAGTAAAATCCCAATATTTAAATTTGATAATAGGGATCATTCCCAGTCATGGACTGCAGAGTTAATGTATAATTAAATCACACCTAGGGAAGGTATCCTATCCTTATCACAGGTAGCTCCTGTTTGCTTTCTTAATGGTACTTGTGAAAACTTACAGCTATTTGTTCAGTGACTCGTTTATTGAAAGTCTATTTCCCTCATCTGAAAGTCAGCCGCATGAGGGCAGAGGCCCCTCAAGACTGTGTCTACTAACACTTAGCAGTGCCTTTTAAATAGGAGGCAATCAGTAAAGATTTCTTAAATACATAAATGCATGAAACTAAGTAAAAAATGTTATTGAAAACTGTAATATTAAGCAGAAAGTTTTATTAGAGGGGAAATAATTAGGAAAGAAAACTGTGATTTCTGGCTCGGCGCCTGTAGTGCAATGGTTAGGGCACCAGCCACATACACTGGGGTTGGCAGGTTCAAATGCAGCCCAGGCCTGCTAAACAACAATGACAACAACAACAACAAAAAAATAAAATAAAATAGCCGAGCGTTGTGGCGGGCACCTGTAGTCCCAGCTACTTGGGAGGCTGTTTTCTCCCTGGCCTCTCCCACTGCCCTGCTGAGCTGCGTGTGAAATGCTCCCCAGCAGCTGTTCACAGTTCCCATGCTACATCATGCCCAGCATTCAAAGAGCTGCTGTTCTCACAAGAGAGAACAAGAGAATCCCTTAAGCCCAAGAGTTGGAGGTTGCTGTGAGCTGTGACACCACAGCACTCTACCGAGGGAGACATAGTGAGACTCTGTCTCAAAGAAAAAAAAAAAAAAAAACAGCTCAAAAGAGTAGGGTGCCAGCCCCATATACTGGAGGTGGTGGGTTCAAACCCAGCCCCAACCCAAAACTACAAAACATACACACACACACAAAACTATAATTTCTGAAAAAATAGTATTCATGTCTAAATTTGCAGCTTCATGAGGTTAACCACTACTTAAATAATTTTCTAAAAATTCCAAGAAAAAATATAACTGATCAAAAATTAAATATGCATCCTTGGTGGTAAACATGATTCATCAATATTCTAGACCTTTCTTTATCAATAATTAATAATGTATGCTCAGAGAGACATGGAGTATACTTTAAGTTACCTTTGGAGGAAAATGAAATTGATAGCTAGCTTCCCCTCCCCTTTTATAACAGATTTCTTGAGGTATAATTAATGTATACATATTTAAAATGTGCAATTTGGTAAGTTTTTTAATTTTAGTTTTGATAGTTTGACATATTCACATACCTGAGAAATGATCATCACATTCAATATATTGAACATATCCATTACCCCACATTTCCTTGTGTCCTTGGTAATCCCTCTCTTCTGTCCCTCCCTTGTATCTGGACAACCACTGATCTATTTCTATTCCTGTAAATGAATTTGTATTTTCTAGTATCATATGAACAGGATATACAATATATATTATTCTTTTGTGCAGTTTCTTTCAGTCAACATAATTATTGTGAGATCCATACAGATCTCATTGCATTTATCATTGTTTGTTTATTGCTAAGTATTAATAGTATTCCATTGTATGGGTATACCCTGATTTATCCATTTTCTATGTAATAGACCTTTGGGTCATTTTCAGTTTGGGGTGATTGCAAATAAAACTATTATAAACATTCATGTACAAGTCTTTCTATGGATATATACCTCCATTTCTCTTGCATAAATGCCTAGGTGAGGGACAACTACGTTGTGTATGGTAAGTGTGTGTTTAACTTAAGAAACCACCAAATTGGTTTCCAAATCACTAACCCTAACCATTTTACATTTCCACCAGCAGTATATGAGAGTTCCAGTTCCTCCACATCTTCCCCCAAATTTGATATGGTCAATCATTTTCATTTTAGCCATCTTAATAGGTTTGTAGTGGTATCTCATTGTGGTTTTAATTTTCATTTCCCTGATGACTAATGATATAGTAGCTCGAACCTTATTATTATTATTGTTGGCATGGTATAACTTTTTCTATCCTTTTATTTTTAACCTATTTGTACCTTTATATTTAATGTGCATTTCTTATAGGGAACATACTGTTGGATCTTGCTTTTTTAGAATCCAATTTGACAATTTGTTTTAATTGGGAATATGTAGACCATTTTACATTTTATGTGATTACTTAGATGGTTAGATGTAAGTCTGTTATCAAGTTATTTGTTTTCTCTTTGTCCCATCTGTTCTGTTTGCTTTTTCCTCTTTTTCTACCTTCTTTTAAATTAATTGAGTACTTTCTATGGTTTCATTTTACATGCTATCTCTTATGTTAGCGTATTAGCTATAGCTCTTTGTTTTGTTATTTTAGTCATTGTTTTAAGGTTTAAAGCGGGGAGTCCAACTTTTTTTTTTCTCTGCCACACATTATAAAGATAAGAGTTGTCTTGGGCCATGCATGGTAAATATGGAAACACTAATGAAAGCTGATTAGCAAAAAAAAAAAGAAATTGCATGCATACTTTTCATAATATCTAATACCACAGATAAGCAAAAAAAATCTTCACAAAATCAGCAAGGGGCCTGTGGGCCCACAGGTCGGACACCACTGGCTTAGAGTATACATCTTTAACTTTTCAAAATGTACCTTCAAGTAGTATTAGACTACTTTACATATGGTATGAGAACTTTACCGTAATAGATTTCTATTTCTCCATTTCCCTACTGTGTGCTATTGTTTGATCCTCAGGGGTCTTGCTTTTAAGATTAGGCAAGTTCAGTACTCTTTCTAGTCCTAATCACTACCCTCTAATCAGGCAAGACTCTTGTGTATGTTCGATTCAGTACCTTGGGAACCATGAGCCTTCAGTCTGTCTGGTGGAGAATAGGCACTGCTCTCTACCCTAAATTTGTGCTTGATGCTGCCAACTCTAGTTTCTGGCGATTCTTTCCCAGCCTCCAGTACTTTGCTCACATGTCTACTCTTCGGGCCTCAACTGAATACCTGAGGGAGAATCTCTACAGACCTCAGGGTCTCTCTCTGTGCAGCTCTGTGGCCTTCTGTTCTGTGAATTCTAGCTACCTGTGTTTTCTTGGACTTTCAGTTGTATCTCCTCAACTCATGGAGTCTGCCAGGAGCCTCCTGGGTTTTTCTTTCCTGTGGTATGGACTAGAAACTCCTTCATGGTAGAAAGCTGTGACAATTCTAGGACTCACCTCATCTGTTTCCTGTTGCTCAGGAGTCACTACTTCATTGCCTGATGTCCATTGCCTTATGATCCATTATTGCATATGTTTTGTCCATGTTTTGGTTATTTCAGAACAAAGAGTAAATTTGGTCCTTATAACTCCATCTTGTCTAGTAGTGAGAGGTCTCAAAATAGCTTTTGAAAAACTGTTATTTTTTTCCTTGATCTAGAGGTGATATGCAAGGAATGTTGGAGGAAAACATAATTAGCTGATAATGTGGAATCCTCCAGACGCAGAGACACTGTTCCTAGCTTACCAACTTTGCACATACTTTGTTTTTCTTTCACAATAGCAGTGATTGCCTTGCACTGATTCCATCATTATTTTTGCCAAGTTGCATTTAGGGCTTTGCCTTTGTAATCAAGTTGAATAAGCCTCAAGCCTCAGTCCACATCTAAAGAAGCTAGTTGGGTCCTAAAGCCAAGGGTATGGAGCAAATTGACCCAAGCATAAAGTAGTACAGCTGTTAAATCTACTTTTAAAACAACTGAATCCATTGATGTGTTTCATTGCTTTCGAAATAGCCATTTTGAATTACTGAATATTTTGATATTCTTAGCTTTGCACTTTCAGCAGTCATTCTTTAAAAGGTTCTATTTAATGAATTTTAATATTATATCATTTAATGACTAAAGTACTACCATGCATAAGCTCCATTTAGGAAAGATGGCCTGTTTAAGTAGTTACAACCCATTGATTCAGAGGACCTTAGTTCTGAAAGTCTAGAATTTAAACCCTTGATTTTACAAAGATAACACATGATGTCATAGTTTACACACCCAGTTAATTGTAGAACCAAGACCCAAAACTTGCTTTCTATTCTTTTCACACACCTTTTAGTTTTATTCTAAAAAGGACATTTGTCATTCCAAATAGTCTATATGCTAATCAATTTTTTTTTTCTGAGACACAGTCTCACTTTGTGGCCCTCAGTAGAGTGCTGTGGCATCATAGCTTAAAGCAACCTCAAACTCTTGGGCACAAGCGATCTTCTTGCCTCAGCCTCCCAAGCATGTGGGACTACAGGCATCCACCACAACACCCGGCTATTTTTTAGAAACAGGGGTCTTGCTCTTGCTCAGGCTGGTCTTGAACTCCTGTGCTCAATCTACCCGCCTTGGCCTCCCAGAGTGCTGGGACTACAGGCGTGAACCACCCGCCTGGCCTCCAAGCCATTTTTAAAAGGGAATTACTTAACCAATCCCACCTCTCTTGCAAGGTAAATGTGAAACAATAAGAGAATATCTGTGCAGGTACCCCAAAAACTACTAAATGCTATTAAAATGTTAAGTTTTATTATTGTAACTACAATTGATCTCTACGAAACCTTTCTAACCTTTCTGAACTTGATTACCCAGCATCTTTTCTAATCCATTTGTTTTTCCTTTATCAGAAGAATTTAATCTTTTCTGCCCTGCTGGGTTGTAAGAAGAGAACTCTCTTCTTTTCTGTTCTCTATTGATGTTTTATTGTATTATACATTTAATGGGTTCACACTAAATACATGTTGAATACAATGAAACCAAATTGCTTCGTAGATATCTGGGAAAAAACATTCTGATCTTCAAAAAGAAAGAATGCTTTCAAAGATTATATATGGCTACTATCAATATTGTATATTTCCAATGAAAATATTTTACTTTGTCTTATAATCAACTGATGCATCCTTTTGTGGAAATTGAACAGGCTTCTAGCTTAATTTAATAATTTCTACCAACAGCTGCCTGTACTGGCAGGGAAAGAAAAAAGAGAGCATAGTCATGAACTTCAGATTCCGCCCTCCTACTTTTTGGCATTCCTTTCCTTTAAATTATACCTTGCACTTCCTTCATTATCTCAGTTTAATTTAGTCTTTCAAAATATTCACCTTTGTTTCCATCAATAAATATTTATTGCACTACCTCTTACTCTGCTTTGTTTTTATAATACAGAAAACTTGTGTGGGTGTATTATTACCTGTGGCACTTAAGAAACATAACAAGATTATGAATTGCTTCAAACAAGTCAAGACCCCCATTTCGTAGGGCTAGTTTTCCCATCAACCACTTAAACTTTAGGGGCAATAAAGTTACTCTTGGGGTTGCAGCTATCATGGCTGTGCGGTAGATGGGAATTCTAACGTTAGCCTTTTTGAATTAAGTCCTTCATTGATCATGCGTCTCAGTGTATTCTGGTGCTGCACAGAATTTTCTTTTCAGATTCTCTTTTTCCTTTGATGGAAGTTACCTGCTGCCTGTCTGCTGAGTGTACTCTGTGAAACCCTCTCTTCGTAGGTGGTGGCCCCTTTGCTGCTAGGCAAAATAGTCGCTGATCCTTGTCACTGCAGCTTCCTTTCCAGCCTTTTCTGCTCCTACACTGAGCATGAAAATTCTCTGCTGGGAGTCAGAACCTATCTCTTGGGAAGTAGGAAAAGTTGCCCTCTGTTAGTCCCCAAGAAAGTATTGTTTAATTCCCGGGTGTGGTGGAGAAGCTGTTCTTTTCCTTTCCCTAAATCTACAGCCTTCTCACTTGCTGGCACAGACTCATGCCCCTTCCACGTGACCATGTGCGTCCAGGAGGCCCTAGCCCGAGGGTATGAATACTGATAGTCTTCAGCTATTTCATGGTGGTCTGGTGGTCCTGGTCTACTTGTCAGTGGACAAGGGCATCTTCTGCAATCTCAGGCAATAAGATACAAGGGGACATCAGCTAAAGGAACTGGAGAAAGATTTTCCTCATGTAGAGAAGTAAACAAACCTCCTTTTGGGCACTGTCCCTTTCCTCTACCTGGAATATTTTCCTCCAGAGGTCTTTGTGACTAACTTTCACTTCCTTTAAGTCTTCCTCAAATCCAAACTTCTTAAGGAAACCTCCTTGAAAATTGACCATTCTGTTTAAACAGCAACCTTCCCCCTCGCTCTTCGCAGCCATCTCCATCTACTTCCCTTACTTTTGTAAAGCAGCTCTTCTACAAAGGTGTCCTTCCTCCCTCCCATGAATAACGTCTTCGGGTAATTGAGCCTTATGTCATCCCCTCCCACATGGAATCGAACTGGCCCTGTACAATGAATTGAAGGCAGCAGAACTGGTCGTACAAGAAGCCAGAAGATAGATCAGAAGTTTTGCACGTTCTGTTTTGCTGCCTTGGAATGCTTGCTCTGGGGGAAGCAAGCTGCCGTGTAACAAGTCCCTCTACTCTAAGGCCACTGTGCTAGCCACATGGAGATGCCACATACCTTAGCTAGACACATGGAGAAACCTCACGGAAAGACAGCAGTGTCTGGCCGCCTCCAGCCATTGCCTGGATACCCCTAGCCATCCCCAGTGAGGCGCCAGATGTGTGAGTGAAAAAACTGCCCGGGACGACCATCCCAGTGGAGCCTTTCCATCACTCCAGCTTTAGCTGCCATCTGACTGCAAACACATGGAAGACCCCAAGCAAGAAACACCCAACTGAGCACGGTCACAGAAGCATGAGCAATAGTGATGAATTATTATTGTTAGCCAATAAGTTTTAGGATGAGATGTTATACAACAGAAGAAACAGCTGTCCTGTTTTTCTTTTTTTTTTTCTTTCCATAACTCTTACTACACAATTAATGTTTAATATGCTTTCTAAAAATTTTGTTTTTATTAAATCATAGCTGTGTACATTAATGTATTTATGGGGTACACTGTGCTGGTTTTATATACAATTTGAAATACAACAAACTGGTTAACGTAGCCTTCACCGCACTTTCTTAATGATTGTGTTATGACATTTATACTCTACACTTAGTAGATTTGACATGTACCCTTGTAATATGCTTTTTTAAATCTTTTAAATCGTCTGTCTCTCACCACAAGAAAGTGAGTTCCATGAGGCCAGGGGTGTTGTTTGTTTTGTTTACTAAGGTAAACAAAGCACCTAAGAATGGATCCCAGGATAGTAAATATTTATGGAATGAGTGAGTGGTCCAGACTTCAGTAGCTGTGTTAGGTTTGTGTGGTGACTTCATCAGGACGGGCAGAGTAGAAAGCTGGGAAAACTTGAGTCCTTATGATGTCATTGTGCTTCTGGATTAGCCAGTCCTGCAACAGCCTGGCCTCTGCACCCTTTGACTGTTCAAGCCATTTTGTGCTAGGTTTTCAATTACCTGCAGCAAAAGCATCCCATCTGGCACATGGTCTCTCAGATCATTCTGATTTACATCCACTGGACTCAGACATGACTGAACCGGAGAATAAATTTAAATGGCAGATACCACAATGTTATCAAAACCACCCTTTTTCTTATTGACTGAGGCTTTCCTGCTGGGCAAAGTACCTGGATTGTTACACATTCTTTCCTTAGGGCTTCTCCCAAGAGAACTCCTTGGTCTCTGGGCAATAGATGCTTAGAGCAGGGTGGGGTGGCTCAGGCCTGTAATCCTAGCACTCTGGGAAGCTGAGGTGGGTGGATCACTAGAGCTCAGGAATTCCAGACCTGCCTGAGTAAGAGCAAGACCTCGTCTCTAAAAAAATAGCCCAATGTTGTGGCGGTCACCTGTAGTCCCAGGTCACCTGTAGTCCCAGGGAAGCTGAGGCAAGAGGATCACTGGAGCCCAAGAGTTTGAAGTTGCTGTGAGCTATGATGCAGGGCACTGTACCCAGGGCTTCAAAATGAGACTCTGTCTCAAAAAACAAAGCAACAGATGCTTGGAGAGCCACCAGTCTCTTAAAGATGACCCAATGTGTAATCCTAAAAGTAGTTACAGCTAGATCCTTTCTCTCAGTCCCCATGAGACACACTGCCCATCCCACTAACTTGCCACATCTATTTGAATTTCTTAAGTCTTAAGCTGGGGCACTTATCGGTTAAGCTGAGACCCAACCACCACCACACAGCAAAACTCAAAACATTTTTTATTACCCTCCTACTTGCAATTAAGTGGATAAAACCTACGAAGAAGTAAGTAAATGAAAGCAGTATTCAATTAATGGTTTTTCTCAGAAGTCACTTTTGCCTGAAATTCAGTTCTGTACTTTTTCAGTGTCTGAATTATACTCAAGACAGTGTATTTGGCAGTAGAGACAAAGATGTACATGACACAGGCTTCCTTCAAGGATGATTGATACATGAACTACAGTGTTACAAGGGCTCTACTGGAGCACTGAGCCAAGAAATACGATATTAATGTGCAGAAGAGTTAGCAATTAAATTTGCCCCAGGTATGACATTTGAGCTTAGACTTGAGCAATAAGTAGGCTCCTAAAAGGTAAGGAAAATAATGGAAGCGTTTTCTAGGATGAAGCGATGGCAGAAACAGATCCTGAGAGGTCTGGAAAGATCGACCACAACCTGGGGTATTTAGAAGTCTGGAATGACTGAGGTATAAGGTATATGCGGGGTAAGGTGGGCATAGCCAAAGTGAAATAAATAATGTCTCCATAAATAAAATACGTGTGCAGTTAGGGGAGAGGACACATAATTAAATATTTACCTCAATTTTCCTTTAGACTCTTTACATTTGTCACATATAAAGAAACTATTTCATTGAAATTATTTTTACCTTTTTAGCTTATTTGACTAAGTAAAAAAGGAACAGAAAGTTTTTTATGTGAATTATACATTCAACCTGAAAGGACATTGGTGATTTCAGATCTTATAAAGTTAAATATTTCAGATTTCTCGATTATTTCTATTTGGATGAGCAGGATTTTTTCCAGACTTTGAAAATACATGTTTAGTTTTTAACAGACTAATTTTTCCTGCTTTCATGCCAGCCTCTTGGGCATCAGCAGGTTCAAGTTTAGCAGGCAGGAATCTGGCCTCTGAGAATGCAGCCTAAGAGTTAAGGAATGCATGATTACTCCTGTACTTGGCTTTCAAACCCTGGCAGGGCTGACGGGGCCACTAGATAGCACAGGTCAAGAATATACACAAGGTTAGGAATTCAGACTGGAGCTCAAGTAGGGAGTAAGGGTAAACAGGCTCTGAACAAGACAAGAATTTAAATGAAAAGAAGTCAAGAAACCAGCATCTTGGAAATGTAAACCTCACTTTAAGTCAAAGGCTCTCCAAGCTAAAACTTCATGACGTACTTGCAAGACAAAGCAAGAGCTAGTATCTATTTATCTGAGTGACCCTGGTGCTGCAGCCAGTTGAAACGGGATTGCAGATGGCGCCTGGTTAGAATGCTTTCAGGAGCCAGTGACAGAATGCTTGACTTTAAATCCCTTAACTTTGTGGTTTTTTCCAAATTTTTCTGATCATAGGACTCACCAGGGACACTTGATTAAATTACCAATTCCCAAGCCCCTCTGCTAAGAAATCTGAAATTTGGGAATCTATATTTCCAACATGAACCCCTGTGGAATCAGGCAAGTTTTGAAAATACCGTTATAAATAATAGAGACGTTTGAGATAATAGAAACATTTGATAATCTAACACAGTAGTTCCAAAACTTTAGCATGCATCAGAATTCCCTGGAGGGCTTCTTAAACTATAGGTGGTTAGCAGGCTCTAACCAGAGTTTCTGATTCGGTGGGTGTGGAGTGAAGTCTAAGATTCTGCATTTCTAGTAAGTTCTGATACAACTACGGTCAGGAACTGCACTTTGAGAAACACTGATCTAATATAACCAGAAGTCCAAAGACCATCGGATCTAGAGCTGATTAACTGAAAAGATGGATTCTATCAAGATTTAAAGTCAGCTTCTCCGGGAGTTGCTTGGCTTTCTCCTTGTGATCCCAAGATGGCTTCCTACCACACCAAGCAACAGATCTTTAAGACAACAATAACCAAGTCAAGAAGGAGGAATAAGGTACTAGGGTAACTGCCTCTGTATGCATGTGGGTGTGTTTGAAGAAGCAAACATCTCCCAGAAGCTCCCCAGAAGATGTCCCCTTACATGTCACCAAGAACTGGGTCTCACTGAACCTCTTTAAACCAATGACTGGTTATGAGGCACAGCTTACCATGATTGGATTAAACCAAATTTTGATTCTTCCTCCAGAGCTGTGTCCTTTGATGCCAAGTATTTGAACATAATTGAGTTTCTTAACAAAGAATAAGTGAATAACTGTTCGGCAGACAAATAGCTGTTCAAGTTATAAATGGGTTATAATACTAGCGTTGTTATAGGTAGGTTCAGAATTGAAGAATAATACAAATGCTGGTAAAGAATATATGGTATTGGCTTTGTCATCACCATTTGCACCAGAATAACAAACTCATGAAGAATTTGGTCCAGTGTATTGGAGAAAAAGTATCCTTCCAAAGCTCACAGTATACATGTAGTCATCTTGCTTTTATTATACCTGTATATGGAATTGCAAGCTGTCCCTTCAGGTAATGAAATTTAGACAAGTTGGAACCTGTGTAACAGCAAATCAATACAGAAGTTATAGGCAAAGTCTGTGCTTTAGGAGACTAACACATAGGGTAGAAAGACTTTGTAGCCAAAATTTAACAAATTTCACATTTACAGGTATCCAACATAGAAAGAAAACAATATGTAGTCCTATGTCTTTTTACATGTTTCTATTTTTCTACTCATTCATTCCTAAAAGTGTATGTTTTTAACAAACACACAACTCAGCTTTGCCCCATATGCCCATGGGCAATGTAAAGTAGAAAATTGAGTTGTTTATTTGGGCCTCAATTCATCCAAATACTTTATTAAAGATTGCAGCAAAAAGTCTGGCCTAAATTAAAGGAAAGTGTCTTAAGTTTTTTGCATCCTTTTGATAGTAAGAGGTAGTGACTAATCTGAGACGATCTCTTTTTTTATTTTGTTCCCTTTTCACAACTAGCTTTTGTTAAGGAAATTGATAACTTTGAAAGAAAAGCTAGGCTAAGGTGATAAATACATGTTCTGTTAGTCAATGTCTAAAACTATCTATTACTTCTTTTATACTAGACTGTGCAATGGTTTGCACTTTAAATAGTAAAATTGGCCAGGCGCAGTGGCTCACACCTGTAATCCTAGCACTCTTGGAAGCCAAGGCAGGTGGATTGCCTGAGCTCATGAGTTTGAGACCAGCATGAGCCAGAGCAATACCTCTTTTCTAAAAATAGCCAGGCGTTGTGGCAGACACCTGTAGTCCCAACTACTTAGGAGGCTGAGGCAAGAGAATCACTTGAGCCCAAAAGTTTGAGGTTGCTGTGAGCTATGATGCTATATCACTCAACCGAGGGTGACAAAGTGAGACTCTGTCTCAAATAAATAAATAAATAACAAAACTGATGTCTATCACATTTGTGTCATTCAGTCTGACAGAGTGGTTGGTTTTAAATTATGCTACAAGCTTGTGTTCAGAAACTACAACTCTGAATGTCAAAAATTGTAATTTTGCTGGGATTGGTGGCTCATGCCCATAATCCCAGCACTTTGGGAAACTAAGGCCAGAGGATTGCTTGAGGCCAGGAGTTTGAGACCAGACTGGGCAACATAGTAAGACCCCATCTCTACAAGTAATACTTTTTTTTAAGATTGCAATCTCTTTAGCTGAGCACCTCATTTCATAATTGTTAAACTGTGGTTAGGACACAGTATCCAGCCACTCCCCACTCCTCTGTCCAAGTAAATTCTGTGCAAAGATCATATAAGTCCATTAAAATCCAGATCTATGTGGGCATTTCCTTTCCCTGGGACAAATGGGAATCACACATGGGGCACAATAGTGCATGCGATAAGCAAAAAAGGGAGGTTTCCAAAGCGCAATGGAATCACTGATCATTGTAGTACATTTGAACTGAACATACAATGTGTTTAATGACTGCGTTTTCCTGCTGCTTCCTTTAGTCATGGAGATTTTGTTTTATCTTCTGGGTTCATTGCAGGGAAAATAGCAAAAGAAGTTTTAGAGCCTTTGCCAGCAGAGGGTGCATTTACCATTTGTGCAGAAGGTCTCTGGCACTGTGCCCTGGGGCTGTGTTCTCTGGGTTTTTTTTTTACTGTCACAGGCAGCGGTGTGACTGTTTACAGATACTTTACTGTCTTCTCTGATTGAAGCAGAGACTGGTTTGCCAGCAACTTTTGGTTGTTTTTGTTTTTGAAGACCATGCAACTAACAGATGTTTGTTGTTGGCTCCATATCTACATTCTTTGAAAGCTGGAGAATCAAATTGCTGACATTCAGACAACACTAATTCCCATATCCAGGGAGCCTAATTTGCCGTCCCTGAGATCCTGATTCCTAGTGTTCACGGGTTTAAAAACCATTTCAGTGACACAATATAAGAATGGGCTTGGGAGATACAGCGCTGTCTCCACTAAAGATAATCACATTTTATAAACATCTGCGTCATTACTGGTATGATTCATCTCTAAGCTGTATACAGCTGTGTTTCCAGTTTCAATTAACAATCCCTTAATTGCATATCCATCTCATGTTACTAATTTAGTTAATTTATTCATAATTAAGAGTATTCTGTTTTCTACCAAGGTTTGTCGAGCTCAGAACATTATAAAGAGAAATATTTTAAGGCAGCATCTCTGAGGGATTTTGTTTCTTATAATCACATCACAGTAAAATGTCATTCATGCACCCAAAGGAAGATGAATTGCTAACGGATTTTTTCCCCTGTGAAATAAGGAGCTAGGAGAAGCTCCAGTGTGTTGTGTTTTTAAACCAAGTTCAATGCTATGCATTCTGTTCTTTTCTTTCTCCTTTCCTGACATCCTCTCCAAAAAATTATCATTTGATTTGGATTATTATTTAAGTATCACAGCAAATCCAGTCAGGAGTGCAGATAAAACTGTCATTACCCTCTCAGGTAATGGTGTCTCTTAAAATCTAAGCTATAAAATCTGTGCATTTTAGAGGACATTAAGATCGAGAATTTTAAAATTGGCAAAGTCTAAGCAAGTGGAATACACCCTTGTGGAAAATGGAAGGCACATTAAAACATGATACCAGGCAGTTAATTCATTTTAGTTTGACCTTTTCTAGAAAAAGACATGTGCCCTTGCAGCGAGGGTCTTGCCTGCATTAGGATATGTGTCTCTGTGTCATTAAAAACCGAAATAACAAAAAATGAAACAGTTTCTCACTTTGTTTAGTGACCAGGAACTGCCACCGATAGCCTTGATGTAGCTTTGAGCTTCAAAGAAAGTCTCCTAACTGTCCAGCAGTTTGTAGATTCTACACAATAGAAATAATAAGCGATCTTTTGCCTCACATGAATTCAACTAAAATAAAAAAAATCTGCCATCCTGACCCCCTCTTCCCACCCTGGAAGTTTCCTTGCCCCTTAAGCAATCGTGAATATTATTTCATTATTCTTCCACAAATCCAATCACTCATTACCTATCTTATTGATCCACCTACTAAATTTCTGGCATTGTTCTTGGCACTGGGGGTTACATGATCCTCAAAAAGCAGTCATAATTTCTACCTTTTTGGAGCTTTCAATGTGAACTCAAACATGATGCAAAAAAAAAATCATTTATGTCAATAAAAACTCACAATGCTCAGTGAAGCCAAAAGGGTATACATATGTGATTAGCAATTCTAAATATTTTTATTTATTATACCTAAGGGGACAAGATGATTGATGCTCAATTAATGACAATTTAGGCCATGTTTCTGTTTTCCTATAATGAGTTGCAATTTGTGACAAAGTTTAAACTCATTATTTCAGGAAGAGAGAAGTCTGAGTGTTGAAACAGGTGGTACATGTGGATTATTGACTCACAGCATACTTTTCCAAGTGACTGATAAGAGGAAAATGTGGCAGTTTGTGTATGTAGCTTACCCACCCCCTTTAATACTTAGCTGTTCTGTTGTTCTTAAGTTTTAATTTGCATCTTAAAAAGGCCAAAGAAAAGGGGAAATGTGTTTTAAACTTACAGTGGTAATAAATTGACTTATTTTACCATTTAACTATTAGCTATCAACATTCACTTAAAATTTAGACATGGGAAGAAGGTTAAGATTTTAAACACCTCTGAGAGTCCCACCTTACCCCCATCTCCACAATGCTTTTCCCCCTCCCCCCGCATCTGTTGTTGCAGTTTTATTTTTTGTCTATTGAATATCTGAAACTTGAGTTAAACAGAAAGCAAGAAATAAAAACTGCTGGCAGCTTTGTTTCTTTCCCAAGGTTGATGAAAAGCTTCTGTGACACTCCAAACTATTACGAAATTGTGATCTTTAAGATAAATATTTTCTCAGCTCTTGTATAGAATAAAGGGTTTCTGAAACCAGAAAACACTAGATATTATCTAGACCAAACTCCTTACTGTATAGATTAAAAAATAGATTTTGGATAATTTAGCCAAGATGTTCTCATTTGTTAAAGGCAAGATCAGAAGTCAGAACCAATCCTACACACTCTTTTCACTCTACCTTGCTTTTTTCTTTATGTAAAATAAAGAAGTATCTTGTTCAAAAATTTATGCTGTTGGAATGAAAGCCAAAAATATCTATTTACATCAGATTTTGCCAGTTTGCAATAGTAACTCACTTAGAGTATCATTTTTGATGAAATCTTTTAGTTGAATTTGAATCTATCTGTATATACTGAAATCTACATATAATAAGTGATAAAAATATAAAGTTTAAAAGTATAAGTAATGATTTTCATTGTCTTATGATCCTTTAAATTAATAAAACTCACCCCAGAAAAGATAACCAACTTTAAAGTTCTCTCATTTTTCAAAAAAATCATGGACAAAAATTAGTCTTGTTTATTTCATTGCAAAGCTTATTTTACTCTTATTTTTGTGGTTTTATAAAGTCTCTCTATGTGTTTATTCAAAGGACTTATTGGAAAAGAAAGTAAATATTACATCTGAAAAATAGCTGGACATTTTTTTAGCAGCTCTGTGAGGGGATTGGGAGTAACGGTCAACCCCAAATAGAAACTCAAATCTCTGCTCCTTACCATGAGTATACATTTCTCCACTGCATATTAAGAATAGTATTTCTTGCCACCTACTCACCTATACACATTAACAGAGTCCCAGAATTCATGCTTTAATATTGCATGGTGGTCCATGTTTGGAACATGAGAAATGGCAGGGGAGATCATACTTTGATTCCTTGGATTTCAGGTGGCATGAATGGAAGCAGGGCATTGATTTCATGTTGAGGTAAAAAGAGAAGTAAGTTCATGCCTGCAGCCAGACAGGACTCTTGTTATACCTGGGAACATGCCTTGGATGGATATGCATGTCTGGAGGGCAAGGCCACTTCTATAAATCCCTAATGGCAGCAGTCACATGGCCCAAGAGAGCTGTATATCAGCAACTCACAAGTACACTTTGTTACATGTCAAGAACACATTCCTATGGGCACTAATTCACAGACATGAGGATCATTGAGACCAGAGTATCTCAGGCTTTTGTTACTGTGTAGCCTGGGAATATCTTGCTTTGCTGGGACATAACTTTGATTATACAGGGTGTCCATAAAGTTTGTGTGCAATGAAAATAGTTAACTTTATGGACACTCTTATAATAAGTTTGATCTGAGAGCAAAATAGCCCATGCCATGCATTTCTTTACCAGTTCTCAAAACTGAACTTCTTGTGGGGATGATCAAAAACAGACTTCTCTTTGATGTCAGGTAGGAGTTTGCTTTGAATCAACTTCCTGCATGAGAGGATAATGATATAAACCTTGCTTGACAATCATTATTTGTCATTCAACTGAGAGTTTCACTCTTAAGAAAGAGGCAATAGACAAACATGACTTAGATTCTGGTTCTAGGTTTCCCATTTTTTTTTTTTCAGACATATACATACATTTTAATCCATCCTAACTGAAAAACTGACCAACTCCGACCATGTAAATATGCTTGCCCTTGATGGTTAATCAAGGAAAAAGTCTTAAGTCCTATCCTTATGGAGCTTATTTCCAATGCAAATATATCATTTTCTGATTTTGTTTCACAGAACAAAGCAGCTTAATAAAATTAAGCAGCACAACAATAGTATATGTTTTCATAACTTTCAGGAAAACACCTGTTTTTTTAAAAAAATGTAATTTTTTTTTGTTTTTTGGTAGACATTAAGTCAGAAAGGAAATAAATAAGACAGAGTTAAGTTGGTAAAGACAGAACAAAAAAAGAAATGAGAAAAAAGAGGCAACAAATGTAACTAGATACCAACCAGAAATATTCTCAAGCCCAGAGAAATTAAAAAAAAAAAACACACACATCCTGCCCTCAGATTCCATCCTGCTCCCCACAGGCATCCTCTCTCCCATGGCACCATATTGGTGCTGCTGTTCTCTATGCCATGCCAGTGAACTTGTTGGGCCACCTACTCAGGCTCCACTTCAGATTTCAGATTAAAAAAGAACACAGGGATATGCCCCTTCTACATTTACCCAGGTCATAAGCATGTATTTACCAGCTCTTCTGAATGTAATATTGCGTCCAGATCAGTTTTCCTAGATTGATATTCTTTTTTTTTTTTTCTTTTCTTTTTTTGAGACAGCCCTCAGTAGAGTGCAGTGGCATCACAGCTCACAGCAACCTCAAACTCTTGGGTTCAAATGATTGTCTTGCCTCAGCCTCCCAAGTAGTTGGGACTACAGGCACCCGCCACAACACCCAGCTATTTTTAGAGACAAGGTTTCTCTCTGGCTCAGGCTAGTCTTGAACTCGTGAACTCAGGCAATCCACCCACCAAGGCCTCCCAGAATGCTAGGATTACAAGTGAGAGCCACCCCGCCCAGCACCTAGATTGATATTTTAAAGACAGGAAGGAGGTCCTATCTTAACTGAAGCCTTAGAATACAGTTCTAGAGATTGGTTCAACATTTTTATTACATAATAATTTCATTCCAGCTGTAATAAGTACCAGAAAAGAGAAAAATGGAGTGCTAAGAGAAAGCATAGTAGAGGAACTTGACCAGGTCTGGTAGGTTGAGAGAGTTTCTTAGGGAAGTGGTATCATACACATACACTCATGAGCATGCATATATGCAGAAGGTATTCTGAGTGTCTATGGTGAATATACTTCTTACTATAGGTCACGTTCAGAGTTTGGAAACTATTGTTCTAACTCATAATTCCAGAGAGAGTAGGGATCGTGTGACCTATTTAGCATGTGCATGACTGTAACTACCTGATAACTGTGACTATCTCAGTCATCACTAAAGGCAGAAGGCCTTGCATTCATTGGAGGAGAATTAACAGTCCAAGGCATTTGCTTGAAAGTATACACAGGGCTTGTACCTCATATTCAAAGCTTAGTACCATACCTTTCTTTGGATAAAATAAGGATTACATCTCAGTAGAATCACTTATTGATCATATTCTCATGCTTTTGTAAATAAAGAGGATTAGGGCAACAAGAAATGAGAATGGGTACGTGTAAGTATAGGAACCTTTATATTTTTAACAGATGAAGAATTGAATGTAGTTCTTGCTGCTGGTGCAAATGGAGTCATGTGGTCCTGGAGCAATTAAATACCTTCTCTGACGATAGGGGAGGAGGTAAAGAAATTGATGACTCAGCTTTCTTCTTGTGATTCCCCTGTACATTACACTTAATTCTTAACTGCCCTATATAGTGATTACCTTTACTGCTATGGTTTCAATGGTTGTGTCCTCCCAAAATTAAAATGCTGAGACCTAATCCCCTATGTTCTGGTATTAGGAGGTAAGGCCTTTGGAAGATGATTATGTTAAGAGAGTGCACCCTTTATGAATGGAATTAGTGCCCTTATAAAAGAAACCCAGAGCTTTTTTTTCTCACCCTTTTTGTTATATGAGGATATAGCAAGAATGTGCCATCTATAAATGAGAAAATGAGCCTTCACCAGACACCAAATCTGCCAGAATCTTGATTTTGGACTTTGTGGCTCACAGAACAGTAACAAATAAATTTCTGTTTTTCGTAAGGCACCTGATCTATGGTATTTTGTTATCACAGCCCAAATGAAGTAACCCATTTATTATATAGAGAATAGAATCTACTCAGTGATAAGCAAGAGTTTTGTTTTTTTTTTTTTTATTCTAAGGTCTCTGCAGAAACACAAAAAGTGACAGTACATGTGCTATATATATTAGCTATAGTTAGTTATATAGTAGTACTACTATCAGAACTATGTCAAAAATTATTTATCTATTTGTTAATATATAAAAGGTATTTTTTCACTGCAGTCTTCACTTCTTTTGCATTCAAACCTCCAATGAAAGAGGATTTTAGAAATTATAGACTTGTTAATTTCTCAGGCATTAACTCAAGAAGGCAGCCTTTATACTGATCACCTACACTTACCCAGCACTTACTCCATTCATTTCTAATGTTGCTTGGGAGAAATTAGCATTCCTGGAATGCAAACTGACTGAGAAAGAGCTTTGGAGAAAAACAGGGCATTTCCTGGCTCCTCTTACTGACAAATTTAAAAGCTTGTGCTATAATATGAGCTCGTGTTTTCTCTCAGTGTGACTTTGAATAAGTTGACAAAGTAGGTGAAAGCAGAGTTTAGTTTAAAGCTCTAAAAACACCATTTTATTTCTGTCTCTATTCCTGTTAGGGCCATTCTTACAAATGAGGGGATTAGGAAATTACCTAATGATATTTAGTAGTTGTGAAGAAGGCCTTCTTACCCCAAATATTTAGCCCTCTTTATTGACACACTGCCTCAAATTCCGCCTGCTGTGAACTCACCCAAGTTAATTTGGCCTTGCACAGCTCTTAGGTTCTTTTCAGAAAATAAGGGAAAGCCACAGAAGTGTTTGAAATGAATAAAGAATGGCTATCTTAGCACAACCTCAAGCCAGGTTTTTTCCCTGAGTGCAAACACATTGCTAACGAACATTTATTAGAAGGCAGATAGAAGTAAGCTTACAACCATTTCTATAACTTTGGTAAAGTCCAGGATTTTCGGTTTAAATTGACACCATTGCAAAACCAGGATCTCTTACCTTTAGATTTGGTATCAGGTGAACAGAATACTTCCCAAACCAATTATTGGACCTGAGGCCATTGGAGATCAAATGTAAAATTAAAATCCCAGGAATGGGCCCTTCTGGAGTCTTATATCGTGTTCATACAATGTTAGGGGACACCATTAAAATATTTTAGCCAATCCACAGATCTTCATTGTCTTAAATTCTACTAATTAAGCCTATGGGACATATGTTACAGGGCACTATCTTCTCCAGCACAAACAACCTTTCTGACATTATGTGCACTACAAAAACCTCCAAGGTTCCTAGAGATATATAATAGTAATAGTCTTTGGGCTTTAGCCTTTTTATAAGATGAGTGCTATTTTCTCCTGGAATATAAATTCCTTATTAAGGCAACCAGTTGCCTCAAGCCTCTCAAGTTGAAGCTTGCAGTAACTGCACATATAAAATACCATACTATCTATATTGAGATATTTAAAATTAATTAGATTGATTCAAGATGGATAAAAGACCTAAA
>CAUYPK010060096.1:0-20307 GCA_963574355.1 Loris lydekkerianus | reverse complement strand
AGTCATGGAAAAAGCCCAAGTGTCCATCAATCCATGATTGGATTAATAAATTGTGGTATATATACACCATGGAATATTATGCAGCCTTAAAGAAAGATGGAGACTTTACCTCTTTCATGTTTACATGGATGGAGCTGAAACATATTCTTCTTAGTAAGATATCTCAAGAATGGAAGAAAAAGTCTCCAATGTACTCAGCCCTACTATGAAACTAATTTATGGCTTTCACATGAAAGCTATAACCCAGTTATAATCTAAGAATAGGGGGAAGGGGGAAAGGGGGAAAGGGGGAAAGGGAAGGGAAGTAGGTGGGAGGTAGGCAGAGGGAGGGGGATTGGTGGGATTACACCTGCAGTGCATCTTGCAAGGGTATATGTGAAACTTAATAAATGTGGAATGTAAATGGTTTAGCACAATAACTGAGAGAGTGTGATGAAAATGTGTCGAACGGTCTATGAAACCAGTGTATGGTGCCCCGTGATCACATTAATATACACAGCTATAATTTAATAAATTAAAAAAAATTAAATTAAATTAAAAAAAAAAATAGGCCCAGGAGCTTGTTTGCCCTTTCCCTATGTGCGGATGCAGTGGGAAGCTGTGAGCCTTCATCAAACTCAGATTCTGCTGCCCCCTTGTCTGGGACTTCTAAGCCTCTAGAACTGTGAGCAAGAAATTTTTGTTGCATATAAATTACCTACTTTAAGACTAAGACACTATCTAAGATGTAACATCTAAAATTAAAAAGTGGGCTGGAGACTGGCCACATCAACATGACCAGATGAGGTCAGGAAGGTAGAATCTCAGATCCCACCCCAGATGCCATTTTGGCACTGTCTCCAGGTGATTAATATTTTGTTATCTTTGTATCCATTTGTTTATCATGGGTCCTGTTTGCTCCCATTTCCTTAATATCCCCATGGAATGCCACGCTGGGACACTTATCTACATCCAGGACTCTCTGCTTTGAGATAGCAGAAGAGCCTACTCTGTCTCCTACCATCAGAATGAGATATAGTAGGTTTATCTTTATGGTAGGCACCTGGTAAACATTTGCTGCATGAGTGAATTCTATTTTCATAATTATACAATGTGAGTGCAACATTAAAAATTTATCCACAATGAACTCACCCCTACCCCATCTTTTCCTCCTTTGTAATCTCTTACCAGCAGGTAACAGAAGCCCCTCTAGATAAATGACTTAGTCTCTCTGTGCCTTTTGTTTCCCCATCTGTAAAACAGGGTGAAAACACTTCTCTCTAAAGGTTACTGGGATGATTAAATTAAATCAGAGTGCACGCATAAATTGTGTAGCCCTATAGTTCACTAACTTGTTTTCATTTTAGAATCATCTGGGGAGATTTTCCTGGCACATCCCTCCCCAGACCAATTACATTAGAATTTCTGATTCAAATGGGCAGTTAGGTTTGACAGATGCTGGTGTCCACTGTCCTCTATGTTGTGGATGCCAAATAAACCACAATACTGTAACCTTGTTTATTACTTCTCCTACCTAGGCCTTGGCAAAAGGCAAATCTCTCTGGATAGTACAGACCCACTTCTCATATCTTATCAGGTTTCTCCCTCCCCTGGCCTCAAGGCAAGGCCTATCTCCAGCTCCCCTGGACTTTCTGAAGTCTTAGCCATGAAGTCAGACCTTCTCTCTGAAAACATTTTTAATTACTCCAAACCTTGATCTCCTTCTCCTCTCAAATCCAGTGGCAACCTATAAAATCTACTCACTGGCCCCGTTCTTATGCATGTAGCTTACAGCTGTTTTGTGTGTGTCCAGTTGGTGCAGCTCCCATACCTCCAGCCTGGTGCTAGAGATACCCTCAACTATAAAAGGATTATTTTTAAAAATATAAAATCAAATTTCTCATATAAAACAACGTGGGTCAAATATTTTATTTAATGCATTAATTGATGAGCAACTCAATAAGGTGTTACAACCATTTCAAAGGAGAATTCAAAGAGCTATATATTACATATCCCAAGGGAATACGAAATATTGAAATAAATTTACAAATACCTGTACAATTGGTCCATTGCATTCCACTGAACATCATTCACTTGTCTGTCTATACAAAGTTGTAAACTAGATCAAAGACAATAGAAGACAGAGGTAACCACAACTGGGGCTCTAGACCATGTCCACATTTCACAATAGATGCCCCATAATGTTTGCAGGCCATATCAAAGCCTTTCACAATTTTTCATGACAGCATGCAGTATTTTTCTGGTCTACCTAAAGGTTCTTGTTGGGGTAGAGAGAAGGGTTAGGTGAAAACCAAGTAAGAAGTCTCACTTAGGCATTTGAGTGAGATTAATTCAGCTAATGGCATCCTCAGATACCTGCAGCAAGGGAAGCCAAAATCCAAGCTTTATCTGGGGTAACCAAGACTCTAGAGAGGTCTGTACTGATTTTTTCTGATAAGAGGTCAAACTTCCAGCATTACTAGGAAAGGCTTTACTTTTATTTGCAGTTTTTGGCCAGAGGCTGGGTTTGAACCCTCCACCTCCAGTATGTGGGGCTGGCACGCTATTCCTTTGAGCCACAGGCACCACCTGGAAAGGCTTTACTCTTATCATCAAGCTGGCCAACCTGGGAAGGAGAAAGAAAATGCACCGAGAAGCTCAGTCAAGTCAATGAAAGAGAAGGGAGGGCCTCTGGTTCTAACTGAGCGTTCTTTAGTTGCTTACATGTATAATGCCTCATTTCAATTCCCAAACAATCTGAAATACAGTTACTTTTATCCCTGTTTTTCTTAAGAGGAAAATAAAGGTTAGAAGAGAAATGGGATTTGTCCAACAGAGGGCAAGGATTTCAACCAGAGCCATCTTTGCCGAGGTCCACACTCTTTCCTATAGTTTAATATGGCAGATTAGGTTAGTTCATTTCTCTGGCATTTCCAGGAGCCTCCAATACGTTCTTCTTATGAAGACTGCTATTTTACTCTGGAAAAAAAAAAAAAAAAATTAATCGCATCTCAAACACAGTGCCAGTTTATCATGGGAGGTTCAACAACAACCTGAAATGTCATTTTTAGTCACCGATTTCACTAATATTTTAAAAATTGCTTTTCAAATATTTGAATGTTTTCCAAATCTGCCCCTCACTTCCTGTCTTTCTTGCTAAGCTGAAATATTTAAAATGTAGTAATTTCTTATAGGCACTTTGCAATTATAGGAAAAAGGTGCAATTATAGGGAAAAGTATTGAAAATTTAGAATGTATCATGAAGATGCTGAAGTTGAGGGTCTGTGTTGAAAACCTGCATACTGACTGTCTGAGAATCTGTGATTAGCAGATCAAGTTACAATTGTATGGTGTGGGGAGTGTAGTTGCTCAGCCTCATTTGGCAGCACATGTGATTGAACTCCTTCAAAGACGAATAAGTAGACTCTAATCCCAACACTGCTATTAAACTCAAGTGCTACTCTTAACTCCTTTAAACCAAGTACCCAAGCCAGAAGAAATATTTCAACTTCTCTTCTGAACTTTGTTCCTGAGTTTTCTGTAGTAATGAGTACACTGCTGATAATTTATATTCGGTTTGCTTGACACTTGGCATCTGCACATCATCCTCACTTCCTTCCTGTGCTTCATAGCTGTGCAGGGTCTCTTTGCATTGAAACATTACAGCTCACTCAATCATTCTCCCAGCAGTGTAACATTAGGCTAGAAGCACCCTGGCTGGGCTCATGAATTTAAAAAAATTGGTAATGATAATATATATATGTCCTTATTTGTTGTTAAATACAGTAGAACTTCATAGTTGACCACCTCCCTACATTGACCTCCTCCTTAAGTTAACCTGGTTTTCATATTTTCATAGACCAGATATGCAGTACATGTACCTATTAGTACAGTAGACCTACTTCTTTATGTTGACCACCTCCATATGTTGACCAGTTTGCTACCATCCCTTACAGAGGCTCTATATAGATATAGATATATAGATATAGATTTTCACAGTAACTGTCTAAAACCTATGTAGTCAACAATTTTATTCTAAAATGCACTGTTTGCAAGTCCAATGTTAGTAACTGATCACTTCTAATCAATGTACAAGTATTTAGAATGTATTTCCTGATGGTGTATGCTCCCCAAAGTAGAATTAATAGATCTACAATTATTTTATTTAAAAACTGAATTAATGGATTATAACACTCTTCCAATAGTCTCATAATTTATCTGCGTTTATCTACTTCCTCCAGTCTGATCTCTGTCCTGATTTCCGAGAAAGCTCTCCAAACATCAAATTTTTTCCTGTTTTCCATAACTTCCCATTGTTTTAAAGGTTAAGAAAATTCCCTTGTCATTCCTTACAGGGACTACATGGCCTGGCCCCTTCCTATAGCCCTTCTCTGGTCTAGATGATATAATCCTGTCCCCTTCATACCTCAACTTCATACCTCTCAAGGCGACCTTCCTGATCCCTTCCACTCGTGACTGGGTCATGTCTCTCTATTGTATGTTCTCATAAGGAAACTAATCAAGGATGCTTCACGGCACTAATGAAGGTTGCAATTTTCTATTTATTAATGGGATGATTTGGCTATGGTCTGTCTGTGCCATTAGAGCTCAAGCTCCATGAGGACAGGGACCTGCTCTTTCTGCCCACCATTACCTTCTCAGTGCCTGGCACAGTGCTGGGACCAGAGAAGCACTATATAATTATTTGTTGAATTAACAAGTGTATGAACTTATTACTCTTGGTCCCTACAATTGTATCTATTTATTTACTGGTTTGTTTTTCCCAAGCTTTTTTCATTTTTTCTTATTTTCCCGCTGGTTTCACAAGATTGCATTGTAGGAATGGGAAGGAGGAAGCAGGAACTGAACAGGTACTGGCACCTTCCCAGCAGATTTTCACATGGTTGCCCTTAATCTTCATAGTCTGTGCAATAGTAGGCATTATCCTTCCATGTTTACAGATGTGAAACTGAGGCTTCAAGACACTGTACGAAGTTACACCTTTAGGAAATGGTGCAGCCAAATATAAACCTAGACTGGACTTTTGCTGCTGGAATTGGAGCTTGGTCAGCAGGCTGGGGCTTCTATTCCTCTTAGCAAGGCTTTGGGCCTCAGTTTCCCCCTCTACAAAATAAGGACTGGAAGCCAACATGAGTGTATGTTTCTTTAATCACTAGAAATAATAAAAAGTGCCCAAATGATGACCTGCCATGGCAGGTTGGTCTGTTATTGACATGTGGCAGATTAAAAACTGGCCACAAGCTTGCCCCTTCCCTGATCTGCACACTGTGGCAGTGCCCTCCCACACTGACTCTGGGCCTGGACCTGTGACTCCTTTGGCTCATGAAACAGTAGCAGACACTATGCAAGCAGAGACATGAAAGCTCACACACGCTGACTGAGGGCTACCCTCTGGCTGTGCTTCTGTCACGTAGGAACAAACCTCAAATAGATTTTCAGGTGATGAGAGCAGGTGCTCCCAGTGCAGCAGCCAGCAGCTAGATGCACCTTAAAGACAGAGCCACCCAACTGACCTCAGAAGCCCAAGGAATCCAGTAAAGCCCAGAGGAACCACTGAGTCATCCAATTGCCAACCCATGTTCTCAACAAATGGTTATTGTCTTAAGCCACTATATTTTAGGTAATGACTTTATACATACAAATAGTTTTTTAAATTTTTAATGAGCAAAATAAAAAACATCTAAAACCACAGTTTCTAGCCTAGTTCTTGCCTATCCTTGTCTGTTTTCAGGCTTGACTTTGGCCTCCCATCTGACCCTGCATTTAAGAGCAGGGTCTTTGAAGAAATCCTTGCTCATGACAGTTTTGTTCAAGGAGCTATCCACAGAGTGCCATGTGGGTGTGAGGTGATCATGTTATAAACTTTCACAAAGCACTTCATCTTTGTCCTCTTGGTAATCTTCTTCCCTGTGGCAGCAGCTGTCCTGTTGTGGGCTTAGTGGTCAGTTCCAGCCACCAGGGCATGGCTGTAGGGGCATCTGAGGTGCCATTATCAATGTTTTTCCCCATGACAGCTTTGTGTCCAGAGTAGCATCTGGCCAAGATCAATACCACTTGCCCTGTTTTCATGAAATTGCCCATTTCAACAGCAATCACCTAGGCCTCCAGCAGAGAAAAGGCTTTTTCTTTTTTTTTTCTTTTTTTTTTTTTTAGGACAATGAACACCTTTATTACATGTGCTAAGATGGGAGGGAGGAGGAACTATTTGTCTTTTAGGGCCTTGATTTTCTTCAGATAAAACTCCAGCTCCTTGCCCTCTAGCATGTCGCCACCTGCTCAGCCACACTGGCCTGGTCTTAATGCGATGCACACAAGAAGCTTGCCCTACTGGAACTGGCCCTCCAGAAAACTGCTGATTTTGGCATTCTTTTTCCTTTCATCATAATTCTTCTGATCTTGTTTTTTGTTTTTTTGTTTTTTTTTTTTAATCTCTTCTTCCTCATGAGTCAGCTTGGCATGCTTCTTGTAGCCCAGGGGCAGAGCACAGTGGGACTCATACCACTGTCTGCACAGCGTGCTGTCAATAAGAGTGATGCAGTTCTTCACCAAGGTCTTGATGCAAACCGGCTCGATATTGGAGGCATTGTAGACAACATCAATGATTCTTGTCTTGTGAGTACAACACTCTGAGCCCCAGGAGAAGTTTCCCATGTCCAGACTCAGGGCACAGTATTTCTTGTTACCTCCCCCAACACGGATTGGGGCCAATCTTAGTGTTAGCCGCAGGATGTCCCAACTCATACTTCCATTACTTGTGGCAGGGCTTTCTTTCTTTCTTACTTTTAAATTTCAGATTAATATGAGGGTATTAATATTCACTTTCAAGGTAAAGTTTAAATTGTAGAAGAGCCCTTTGCCCAAGGGATGTGCTGAATACCCTTGCATTGTGCACATTAGGTGAGATTGCACCAAATGCTTTCTCTCCTCCCTCCAGTCCCCCTTTTCCCTCCTCATCGTTTCTTCCTCCTCATCTCTCCCCCTTGCTAGACTGTTTTTGCATTTTATCATTCATATAACCATGTAATTGTTTATATATGGTTTCATATTAGCATTGAGTACATTGGATACTGTTTTTTTCCATTCTTCAGATACTTTACTAAGAAGTATGTTTCAACTTTATCAAGGTAAACATAAAATATATAAAGTCTCTATCATTTCTTATGACTGAATAGTACTCCATGGTATACATAAATATCACAATTTGTTTATCCATTCATGTATTGATGAGCATTTTGGGTTGCTTCCCTGACTTGGAAATTATGAAATAAGCTGCATAAACATTCTTGTGCAAATTTCTTCGTGGTAAAATGCTTTTTGTTGTTCTAGGTAGATACCTAGTAATGGAATTATGAGAGCAAGTGGAAGGTCAACTTTTAGCTCTTTGAGAATTCTCCATATTTCTTTCCATAAAGGTTGCATTAGTTTGCAAAGCCACCAGCAGTGTAAAAGTGTTCCCTTCTCTCTACCATGTCAGCATCTGCAGTTTGGGGATTTTGTGATGTGGGCTAATCTTACTGGAGTTAGGTGATATCTCAGAGTGGTTTTGATTTTCATTTCTCTGATAATTAAAGACAATGAGAATTTTTTCATATGTTTGTTGGCCATTTGTCTGTCATCTTCAGAGAAGTTTCTGTTCAAGTCTCTTGCCTACCAAGAAATGGGGTTTTGTTCTTTTCTTATTGATTAATTTGAGTTGGTATAGACTCTAGTTACCAGGCCTTTGTCAGATTCATCTTTTCCCATTCCAAAGTCTGTTTCCTTTGGTTGTGGTACCCTTAGCAGTGCAGAAGGTTTTTAGTTTAAATCCCAGTTATTTATTTTTGGTGTTGCTGCAATCACCAAGGGGGTTTTCCTCATGAAGTCTTTTCCCAGGCCAATATTTTCAAGCATTTTCCCCACACTCTCTTCTAGAATTTTTATTGTTTTATGTCTTAAATTTAAATCTTTTATTCAGAGAGAATCTATTTTTGTTAATTTCAATTTCAGTCTTCTACATGTGGCTAACCAGTTCTCCCAGCACCATTTGTCAAATAGGGATTCTTTCCCCCAGTGCATGCTTTTGTTTGGTTTATCAAAGACCAAATGACAATTTGTGGCAGGGTTCATCTCTAGGTTCTCTGTTCTATTCCATAGACCTATGTCTATTTTTGTGCCAGTACCATGCTGTTTTGATCACTATAGACTTGTAGTATAACCTGAAGTCTGGTAACAGGATCCCTCCAGATTTGTTTTTATTTCTAAGAATTGCATTGGATATTTGGGTTGTTTTCTAATTCTGCATGAAACAAAGTACTATTTTTTCAAGTTCTTCAAAGTATTCCACTGGTGTTTTAATGGCATTAAATCTGTAGATTTCTTTGGGTAGTATGGACATTTTAACACTGTTGATTCTTCCCAAACACAAGCATGGTATGTTCTTCCATTTGTTAACATTTTCTGCCATTTCTTTCCTCAGTGTTTCATCATTCCCTTTATAGAGATTTTTCAAACCTTTTGTTAGATGAATTTCAAAGCATTTCATATTTTTGGAGCTACTTTGAAATATATAGAGTCTTTGATTTTATTTTCAGACTAGCTGATAATTGGCATATATGAAGGCTACTGATTTATGGGTATTGATTTGTATCCCAAAATGCTGTTTTTCCTTGATAACTTATAAGAGCTTTGTAGTTGAGTTCCTGTGGTTTTCCAAGTATAAGATCATGCCATCCACAAATAGTGAGAGTTTGACCTTCTCTGTATGATTTAAATACCCTTGCTCTCCTTCTCTTACTTTATTACAATAGCTAGGAATTCCAGCACTATGTTGAATAGCAGTGGTGACAGTGGGTATCCTTGTCTAGTTTCAAGTCTGAGTGGAAATGCTATCAGTTTTACTCCATTCAATATGACATTGACTGTGGCCATGTAGATGGCCTCTATCAGTCTAACAAATATCCCACCTAAGCCTATTTCCTTAAGTGTTCTTATCATGAAAGGATGCTGGATATTGTCAAAAGCCTTTTCATCATCAATTGAGAGAATTATATGGTCTTTGTTTTTTATTTTATTTATGTGGTGAATTTTATGTATGAATTTATGTATGTTGAACCAAGCCTTGTATCCCTGGAATAAAACCCACTTGATCATGGTGTATAACTTTTTAAATGTGTCATTGAATTTTGCTTGCTAAGAGCTTATTAAATATTTTTGCATCATTTTCATTAACAACATTGGTCTATAGTTTTCTTCTTTTGTTGGGTCATTTTCTGGTTTGGGGATCAGGGTGATATTTGCTTCATACAATGTATTGGGGAGGCTTCCCATGCAATATAGGAACTAGTTCCTCTTTGAAGGTTTGGTAGAATTCTGGTGTAAAACCCTCTGTTTTAGGGCTTTACTTTTTTGGAAGAGATTTTGCATTGTTTATGATATTTCAGTGCTTGATATAGGTCTATTCAAAATTTATAATTCTCTCTGGTTGTGTTTAGGACGGTGGTGTGATTCTAGGTATTGGTCCATTTCCTCTACATTTTCATATTTCTGGGAATAGAGTTTTTGTAATAATCATTGAGGATCTTCTGTATTGCAGTGGTATCTGATATTATTTCTTCTTTGTCATTTCTGATTGAAGTTATTAGAGAGCTTAATTTCCTGTTTCTGGTTAGTCTGGCCAAGGGTTTATCAATTTTATTAATCTTTTCAAAGAACCAACATTTTGTTTCATGGATCTTCCAAATGATTCTTTTGTTTTCAATTTCATTTAATTCTGCTCTAATTTTTGTTATTTCTTTTATTCTTCTGGCTTTGGGGGTGTATTTTTCTTCCTTTCCCTGTTGCTTGAGATGGTCCATTAGGCTGTAGACTTAATCTCTTTCTGTTTTCTTGATGAAGACATGTAATGCTATATAAATTTCCCTCTTTGGACTGTTTTGGAGTATCTGACAGATTTTGACAGTTTGTGTCTTCATTATCATTTTTTTTCCAGAAATCTAATGATTTGCTTTTTAATCTCATCTTTGGCCCAGCTGTCATTCAGCATACAATTGTTTTCCATCACTTCATTTGAGTATGAAGATTTCTATTGCTGTTGACTTCAACTTTTATCCTGTGATCGTCTGAGAAGATACAAGGAATAATTTCTATTCTCTTGAATTTGTTGAGTTTAGACTTGTGTCCTGAGGTATTATAAATTTCAGAGGATGATCCATGAACTGATGAAAAGAATGTGTATTCAGTTTCATTAGGATGAAATGTTCTGTATATGTCTGTCAAGTACGTTTGTTCTAAGGTCATGTTTAAATCTGTTATTTCTTTGTTTATTTTCTACTTGGAGGATCTGTCCAGTATTGCCAACTATTATAATGCAACTATTATAGTGCAGGAAGATAACATATTGTACAGATCAATTAGGGTTTGTCTTATAAATCAAGGCACATTCTGGTAGTGTGCATAAATGTTAATTATTAAAATCTCTTCATGTTGTGTGCTTCCCTTGACAAATATGTAGTGTCCATCCTTGTCTTTTCTTACTTTTGTTGGTTTAAATCCAATTGTATTAATATCTGCAAGTAAGACCATGACTCCTGCTTTTTTTGCTTTCTGTTTGCCTGAGTTCCTGTTTTCCATCCCTTCAACCTGAGTCTTGTTTTATCTTTTGAGGTAAGGTGTGTTTCTTGGAGGCAACGTATACCTGGCCTGAGTTTTTAAATCCAGTCAGCCAGCCTGTGCCTCTTTAAAGGATTCAAGCTATTCACATTTATTGAGAGAATTGAGAGGTATGGTAGAGTTTTGATCATCTTGTTTTTCAGAGGTCCAGAAATTATTTTTTTCCCTTTCACCACTGTGGAGGCTAGGCTTTGTTCTTTAATTTCTGGTTGAGTTTACTTTGGTGGTGGGCTATCGTGTTGGTTATTATGAAGAATGAGCCTGAGGACATCTTGTAGAGCTAATCTGGTTATGGCACATTTCCTCAACATTTGGATGTTAGTAATGTATTTTATTTCTCCATCACAAATGAAATTCAGTTTATACAGGATGCAGGATTCTGGGCTGAAAATTGTTTTGTTTAAGAAGGTTAAAGGTTGTCAATCATTCTCTTCTACACTGAAAAGTTTCAGCTGAAAGATCTGCAGTCTCCTGATATTTTTCCCTCCGTAGGTAATTTTCTTATCCCTAGCTGCTTGAAGAATTTTCTCCTTCATATTAGCTTTAGCAAAGTTAATTACAATGTGTCTAGAAGATGCTTTGTTTGGATTGAGTCATGCTGGAGCACTGAAACTTTCTACTATCTGAATTTCTGTGTCTCTCACAATGCTTGGGAAATTATCCATCATAATGTCTTGGAGTAGACATCTGTGCCTTTAGGATCATCCTCATCTCCTTCAGGAATCCCTATAATTTGGGTGTTTGATCTTTTGGAATGATCTGATAACTCTCTTGGGTGATATTCTGTTCTTGTTCTCCTTTTGTCTGCCTCTTTGAATGCTTGGGATAGTTCAAACATCTTGTCTTCAATTTCTGAAATTTTTTATTCTCCCTGTTCAACTCTATTACAAGAGTCTCTACTGTGTTTCAAAGCTCCATAAATGCCTTTTCAATTCCTTAAGCTTTGCTATGTATTTCCTCATTATGTCCATATCCTTGGTGACTTTGTCTTTGAATTCATTAATTTGTTTAGACAGCTTTTGAACTTTTTTTGGATTTCTATTTCCATCTTTTCCTCCATTCCAATCATTTGATTTGCCATGCATATTCTGAATTCTATTTCTGACATTTCAGCAATTTCCCTATGGATGGTATTTTCTCTTGGATCTCCTTTGTACTCTCTTGGGGGAGTTCATCTGCTCTGATTTTCGTGTTGACAGAATTCTTCTGCTGGTTCTTCCCCAGGAGTATATATATACACTTTTTAGTTAAAATGATTAATTGTCCCTGAATATTTGTTGGGGGATAATCTTATTGGAGACCTTTACCAAAATTAAATCTGGTGGGGGTGAGGCTGCCTTGGGAGGTCCCAGGACCTGGAGTTAACCACCTCTTCTCCAGTGATCTTGGGCTTGTGATTGTGGCTCTTCCCCCACAGCCTTGTAAATGTCCCTTTCTTGTTATTTCCAGGAATTCTCAGTGCCAGTTTGGCGAGATAGCTCAACCTTACTCTGTCTTAATGTCAGCCTGCCCACTACCCAATTCTAAGGAGTTATAGTATTTTGCTGTAATCTCTGATGGGCACCAATGCAAACATCTGCAGCCACACACCCACTGAGGCTAGCTGGAGTAGGGAAATCTGCAGGCAGAACTGCTGAACCCACCCCTCACTGCTTCAACACCTCTGGTCCTCAATTTCAGAGGGTTGCCAGACAAACACCTCTAGCCACGAGTTCCCATCAAACTCTCTCTGGTGGCACTAGCAATGCCCACTCAAATGAGTTTGGAGGGTAGCCAGGCAGACAGCCCTGGCAACCCATTCCAGTGAAAATTGCACAGGTGTGGCTAGCATCACCCACCCAAATAAATTCAGGAGGTCAACCAGGCAGCCAGAAGATAGAAATCCATGGGCATATCTGTCTGAGAAATCCCAAGGGGTTCAAGAAGGGTCTTCTCTAATGGGAAAGGGAATCAGGAAAATCCACTTCTCTCCCTGCCAAAGTTAGAACTGCAGTGCCACTGTTTCACTGGCCTACACAATGACACAGCCTTGCAGCAAACTCTGCACACACTCCAGCCTCAGCTGTGGGCAGTCTTTCAGGCAACCAGGAAAGGAGGAAGAGTGAGATATGTGTTCAGGATTGCAGAGAAAATATTTGTTCACTTTTGTGCCAGGCAGGATGGAGCCTAGGCTTGGAGGTGGGATCTCACTTGTGTGGGCCCAGAATTCAGAAGCTCTCTCTCCTGGGGTGAGGTGAGAGGTCTTTCTGTTTTCTGATCATTCTGAAAAGCCCACCAGGTCTCCCATTTGGGGAAGGGGTCTCCTGTCCTCTTGGCAATAGATGCTTTCCAACTGGTTGCTCCATACCTGACCTAGTTGTCTTCCTTCCTCTTTCTTGGTCCCACCACTTGCCTTAGCAGGGATTATGTGTACTTTGCTTTCTTATCTCTGTGTTCACCTCCACTCTTTCAGCTTCTCCAATTCATTTCAGTCTAATAACTCTCCCTCTGGACAGGAGCCTCTGGTAAAAGCCATTTCTAGTCAGCTGTTTTGACTGCAGCAGGCCTTTCTTTTTCTCCTGATCTTGGGGTGCTTGTGCCAGTTGTCCAAATAGAGGCCCATCACTTGGCACTGGCTGGAAAGAGTTTTTAACTTTTTTTTCATTGTAGGCTATTTTTTCATCATATATTGATTCTATAATTTTCTCTTTCTAAAAGAAATGAGAGAAGCATGTCGTATTTCTTAAATCTAGTCTATTAAATGACATAAAATTTACTTAGCAGGCACCTGTCTCTTCTTCACAGGTAGGAGAAACATTCTTCTTTTCTCCCAATTTTGACACCATTTAACCTATTGCCTCATTTGGAATTTAATAAAGTTTTAAATTTGGATGAGGTAAGGATTTAAATTATTTTTCACCATATTAATATTCAATTGTGACTATTTTTACCATTTAATAATTCCTTTCTCAATTGTTATACTGCATCTTGATTTCAAGGTATTAATTTTATATAATGTATTGGTGATAATTCTCTGAAATTGCTATGGCATTTTACAAGCTAAGTGTTCTTTATATAATTTAATGCCATAATTTTATTATACATTTACTATTAATTAATATAAAATATATTATTGGTATGTAATGTATAAAGTTTGCTTATCATGTGATTGACAAACGTTCTTTATGCTCCAGAGAATAATTTCTTTCTGTCCTCTAAATTTCCATTGCCTTGTACCTTCCTTCTAGCTCATCCACAATTGTGTTTTCTTTTGTAGTTATTTGTGTCATTCTTATCCTTCTCTACCTTACTGTAAACTACTTGAGAGCAAGAATAGTATATAGTTTTCCTTTGTGCAGTGTCTTTTATAGAGTAAATGTTCAGTACCTATTCATTAGAGTGATGTGAAGTTTAATTATTCTAGCAAATATTAGTTATCAATGCAGTTTTCCCAAGCCTATGAGTGTTCCTCACTCATGAACTTATCAAAATTGCACAAATCTTCTCTTGTTGCCTTCTGTGGTATATTGTTTAAATAGGACATCTGCAAAATGAAAAACAGAAGTCTTCTATAGCTCAAAAAGACCATTAAAAATAGGCATGTAAATTTAAGTAATTGAGACATCAGTGGAAATAAGTTTTAATACCACTAAAATGATGATCTTGGGACTGGGAGACTATTTTTAGGTCCATTTCGGTCTGCTGGACAATATCATCATGTGCCAGGTTCAGGGCTGACAAAGATGGCCTGGACGTGGTCTCCGCTTTCAAAAGCAGGATAATAATAGTGACTAAAAGCAACAATAGTTGCAAAGTTTAACTGCATGATTGTGCAAATGTTATTTCAATTTCTTTAAAGAAAATTATCTGCAAAACTTTAATGTTGGCATTGTGGTTTGGAAGTCAAGTTCAATGTGTATTTCCTTCTCTCACTCACAATTCTATTTTTTTTAAGTAGAGTCTATTTGTTGTTTAAATGTTTTTCCTCTCCTTACCCTTGATGATGGGAGGTTCCCAATGGATTGTGAGGAATTCACTGACAAGTGGAGCTTAGAAGATCTACTTACAAGGTCACATCCCAGCCCTGCTTCAACCCTGGGGCTTCCCATCAAAACTCCACTCCCATGGCCTCACTCCAGAATTTTTTCTCATCTGGACATGTGCCACCTCTAAAATCCTATGCAACCCAGTCCTCATGGAACATTGTGTCAACAAGGCTCTTGCCAGAATCCCCTGCTACACCCACCATGCAAACCTTCTAATTATGTTGGGTCATTGACACCAGCATCCTCCTTTGTTTCTCTACCCTGGCTTCTGAGAGCATTGGGAGAAATCTCACAACTGCCACATTGTTAAGGCATTTATTAATCACCTACTAGGCTTATAGTAGGTGCTTATACTAGGCTTTCTATAACAGTAGAAAAAACTGTTCTAGACTACAACAGAAAACAGGAAGCAATATCTTTTCCTTCCCAAAGCATAAAGTCTGATGGAGTCGGTGGGGGGTGGTGTTCACCACTTATACCACAGTGTGATAACCACTAACCAGGTGGATGCACAGAGCACCCTGGAAACCCCAAGGAGAGTTCCCAAATCAGAGGCTTAGGGGGTGAGAATGCATTTTGCCATTTGAAATCCATTGTCTTGAACTTCTCTGTGGCCTTGGCACCACTTAGCAATCCTTTCACAATTGTCTAGCCACCAACAACACAGTTCCCCCAAACTGATAATGAAACTTCATTGCACTCAAGACCCCATCCCTTATTCATCTCTCAGCAAATGGAACAGCCCCTGACCTTGCTGAGGAAGTCTAGCCCACATTTATAGATCCACCTCTACCATGCATTGTCATTCCTGACTCAGAAAAGGTGTCCTGCTTTTTAAATTATTTTTTGTATTTTTTACTGTTTAGGATTCATTGAGGGTACAAAAAATTAGGTTACATTGATTGCCTTTGTTAGATAAAGTCCCTCTTATAATTGTGTCCTTCCTCCAGGAGGTGTGTCATACACTGTGACCCCCATCCCTCTCCCTTCTCTCTGTCACCATTCCCCTATCCAACCCCTTGTATTAGTTCATCTACTGCTTTCATATTAGAATTGAGTACATTGGATTCTTGCTTCTCCATTCTTGTGATTCTTTACAAAGAAGAATGCTTTTCACCTCCATCCAGGTTAATACAAAAGATGTAAAGTCTCCATCTTTTTAGTGGCTGAATATTATTCCATGATATATATATATATATATATATATATATATATATATATGAATAGGCAGACTTATTCCTAGGTCTTTCTTTCTTTCTTTCTTTCTTTCTTTCTTTCTTTCTTTCTTTCTTTCTTTCTTTCTTTCTTTTCTTTTCTTTCTTAGAAGCTACTATGAAGGGGATTGTGTCCTTGATTAGCTTCTCACCTTGGTGATTATTGGCATATACAAAGGCTACTGTTTGTGGACATTGAATTTATATTCTGAAACATTGCTATATTTTTTTATCACTTCCAGGAGTCTTATGGTTGAGTCTTTGGGGTTTTCTAAATATAAAATCATATTGTTGGCAAAGAGTGAGAGTTTGACCTCTGCCCCCATTTGGATGCCCTTTATTTCCTTCTCTTCCCTGACTGTATTAGTTAAAAGTTTCAACGTTATATTGAATAGTAGTGGCGATAGAGAACAACCTTGTCTGGTTCTAGTTCTAAGTGAAAAAATTTTCAGTTTTACTCCATTAAGTATAATATTAGCTGTGGGTTTGTCATACACGGCTTTGATCAGATTAAGAAATGTGCCACCTATGCCTAAAATCTTAAGTGTTCTAATTAGAGAAGAATGCTGATTTTTATTGAATGCTTTTTCTGCATCTATTGAGAGGGTTATATGGTCTTTGTTTTTGCTTCTGTTGATATGGTGAATTACATTTATGGACTTGCATATATTAAATAAGCTTTGCACCTCTGGTATAAAAACTACTTGATCATGATTAATGATTTTTTAATGTGTAGTTGTAATCTATTGGCTAATATTTTATTGAGAATTTTTCATCTATATTTATTAGTGAAATTGGGCTGAAGTTCTCCTTTTTAGGAGTTGGGTCTTTACCTGATTTTGGTATCAGAGTAAGGTTTGCTTCATAGAACATAAGCCCTTCACAGAACATGTTCTACCTTCTCAATTTTTTAGAAAAATGTCTTCTCAAAGTTTTAGAATAATTTTTGCAGTATGGGTGTAAGTGCTTCTTTGAAGGCTTGATAGAATTCTGGTATGAAACCATCTGGACCAGGACTTTTTTTTGCTCAGAAATTTTTTTTATTGTTTCTTCTATCTTAGTTCTTGAAATTGGTCTGTACAAGAGATCTATTGCTTCTTGATTAAGTCTAAGGAGAGGGTGTGATTCCAGGTACTGATCCATTTCCTCCACATTGTCAAATTTCTGGGCATAGAGTTTCTTGTAGTACTCAGAGATGATCTCTTGCATCTCTGTGGCATCTGTTGTTATTTCCTCTTTATTGTTGCTAATTAAAGTTATTAGAGATTTTACTGTTCTGTTTCTAGTTAATCTTGCTAAGGGTTTATTGATTTTATTAATTTTTTTAACAACCAACTTTGTTTTGTTAATATTATGAATGATTCTTTTGTTTTCAGTTTCATTAATCTCTGATTTAACTTTGTTTATTTCTCTTCTTCTGCTGGGCTTTGGATTAAGATTTTTTTCATTTTCCAATTCCATAAAATGATTTATGAGTTTGTTGATGTGCTCTAGTTCTGTTTTTTGAATGTAAGCATCTAATGCAATAATTTTCCCTCTTAAATCTGCTTTTGCTGTATCCCACAGGTTTTGGTAACTTGTGACTTCATTGCTGTTATTTTTGAGAAACTTAACAATTTCCTCTCTTATCTCTACGTGAATCTGACTATCATTCAGCACAAAGTTGTTTAATTTCCAAGTCTTTGTGTGGGCATGAATGTTTTTGTTGGAATTGAGTTCCACCTTTATTGCCTTGTGGTCTGAGAACATACAAGGTATAATTTCTATTCATTTAATTTTGCTGAGGTTTGATTTGTATCTTAGGATGTGGTTGATTTTGGAGTACATACCATGGGCTGATGAGAAAATTGTATATTCTTTAGCTTTGGGATGGTGTGTTCTGTGTATGTCTATTAATCCCATTTGTTATAAAGTCACATTTAACTCCTTTTAATCTTTGTTTAAATTCTGTTCACAGGATTTTTCCAGTTCTGTCAGAAGGTTGTTAAATTCCCCAACTATTATGATGTTATTGGACATCCTGTTGCTTAGACCCCTCAAGGTCTGTTTCATAAATCTGGGAGTATTTAAATTTTGCTTATAAATATTTAAAATTGAAATGTTCTCTTGTTGTATGGTTCCTTTGACCCGAATAAAGTGTCCATCTTTGTCTTTCTTAACTTTAGTTGGTTTAAATCCACTTGTATCTGAAAATAAGTTTGCAACCCCTCCTTTCTTCTGATTTGCATTTGCTTAAATAGTGTTTTCTATCCCTTAATCCTCAGTCTTGCTTTGTCCTTCAAGGCTAGGTGTGTCTCTTGTGTTTTTTCATCCAATCAGCCAGCCTGTGTCTCTTCAGTGGTGAATTCAATCCATTGACATTTATTGAGAGAATTGATAAGTTTGGTGGAGTTCTACTCATCTTACTTCATGAAAATCCATTGTGTAGTTTTATCCTTTGTGCCATTGTGGAAGCTAAGTTTTGACCTTTAGCTTTTGGGTGTTTACTTTGTTAGGGGTCCATTGTGATGGTCAGTATTGAGAATAGGTCTAAATATTTCCTGTAGAACTGGTCTTGTGGCAAATTTCTTTAGTGCTTATATATCTACAAAAGGTTTTCTTTCTCCATCAGTTTTGAAGATTAGTTTAGAAGGATACAAAATTCTGGGCTTAAAATTGTTTTGTTTAAGAATGTTGAAGGTGACAGACAGAACAGGATGGCAGCCGAGTACCAGCTTCCTTGCATCTGGGCACCATGAGTCTAGGGAGATAGGATTCCAGGCACTTCTGGCTAGTGGGATCTGTCTATAATCGTCCTTTTGAGGATACAGGGAGTCAGCGAGAGACTTCTGGACCCCAACAGGAGGACTAAAACAGTGGAAAACTGGCAAGTGGTCACGTATGTTCAATTGGTCTAAACCTGCCAGCAATTTCCACAGACACAAAAACTTAAAGAGCAAGAGGAAGTGAAAGGAAAATTAGGGCAAGGAAACAGGTAAAAGAAATCACTCATGAGGAAGAATCAGCAGAAAACTCCAGGCAACATGAAGAACCAGTCCAGAACAACCCCATCAAGGGACCATGAGATAGCTATTGCAGAGGAGTCCACCTATAAAGAAATGTTAGGAATGACAGAAAGGGAATTTAGAAAACACATCATGAAAACAATGAAAAAAATGATGGAAACAATGAAGGAAACTGCTAATAAAGTGTAAAATAAACAAAAGGAAATCCAAAAACAGAATCAGATAAGAGATGAAGAAGGAACTGAAACAGTCAATTAGGGGACTTAAAGATACAATGGAAAGTATCAGCAACAGGTTAGACCATGCAGAAAAAAGAATTTCAGAAGTAGAAGACAAAGTTCTTGAGATAACCCAGATAGTAAAAGAGGCAGAAAAGAAGAGAGAGAAAGTAGAACGTTCACTATCAGAATTCTGGGACTTTATGAAGCGTTCCAACATACGAGTTATAGGAATCCCAGAAGGGGAAGAAGAATGCCCCAGAGGAATGAAAGCCATACTAGAGAATATTATAAAAGAAAATTTCCCAATATCACCAAAGATTCTGACACACTGCTTTCAGAGGGATATAGGACCCCAGGTCACCTCAACTCTAACGGAGCTCCTCCAAGACACATTGTGATGAACCTGTCCAAAGTCAAGACAAAAGAAAATATTCTGCAAGCTGCCAGGAGTAAGAGCCAGTTGACCTACAGAGGCAAATCCATCAGAGTGACTGCAGACTTCTCTAATGAAATTTTCCAAGCAAGAAGACAATGGTCATCTACATTTAATCTACTTAAACAGAACAAGTTCCAGCCCAGAATTCTGTACCCTGCTAAGCTAAGCTTTAAAATGGATGGAGAAATCAAATCATTTATGGACATACAAACATTGAGGAAATTTGCCACAAGAAGAACAGCTCTACAGGAAATATTTCAAACTGTTCTACACACTGACCTAACAACGGATCAGCAGCAAAGTAAGAACTCAGAAGTTAAAGGACAGAACCTAACCTCCACACTAATGAAAAAGATAAAACTAACCAATGGACTCTCACAAAATAAGATGAATAGAATACTACCACACTTATCAATTATCTCAATAAATGTTAATGGCTTGAATTCCCCACTGAACAGACATAGATTGGTTGACTGGATTAAAAAACACAAGCCATCAATTTGCTGTCTGCAAGAAACACACCTGGCTTCAAAAGACAAATTAAAACTCTGACTCAAGGGTTGGAAGACAATTTTTCAGGCAAATGGAATTCAGAAGAAAAGAGGAGCTGCAATCTAATTTTCAGATACATGTGGATTTAAAGCAACTAAAGTCAAAAAAGACAAAGATGGTCACTTTATATTGGTCAAGGGAAAAATACAACAAGAAGATGTTTCAATTCTAAATATTTATGCACCCAATTTAAATGCTCCCAGATTC
>CAUYPK010060095.1:0-19809 GCA_963574355.1 Loris lydekkerianus | reverse complement strand
TGTCTCTGTTTCTGCTAAAATCACCTGCAGAAGACAGGCTGTTCTGAGTTCAAATGTCTTTGCTGCTGGAGGTGAATATTCGGATGTTTCTGGGTTTGTGAGCAGTGTCACAGAACAAAGCAAAAGCAAATTCTTTACTCCCAGGTGGCCTCCACTGGTTGCCCAGGGAGACAGGGGGTGTGGCTTCAGAATATGTAGAAGTGAGCCGTTTTGTTGTTAAAAGAAAAGAAAAAGGAAAAGAAAAAAAAAAAAAAGACGGCTATCCACCCTTCATTGACCAGTCACAGTTCATACTCTGTCTATACCCCTCGAAGGATCAGCCAGATATCCGGACTACTGAGGGACAGGCCTCCAAATCTGAGGGTGGGGGCGAAGGAAAGTGCCCCGAGCCCAGCCCTCTTTATCCACTGCCAGAAAGCAGCCGTCGCTCTGCTTCTTTGGGACCTGCAGCTCTGCTTATCTGGCAACCGCGGCTCTGGAGCCCACTGTCGGCTTCTCGCTTCCGCGCCCCAGAGACAGCGCAGTTCAGGCACTGAGCTCCCCACAAGAGGTCCCCCAGCAATCCGGACTTCTGGGGGGCAGGTCCCCAGATCCCCAAGTGGGAGTGGGAGGGGGCGTTGGGGGCTCAGCACTGGAAGCGCTTACTCGGTTTTATGTAGCCTGCACTGCAGGGAAGTGCCACCGAGAGGTGGCTCCTCCTTCTAGGTGGCGTGCCTCCGTGCCAGCACTGTCCAGCCGCAGCTCAGGGACGGTCTGTTCCCCTAGAGGAATTGCCCAAGGATCTGACCTTTTCTGGGGACAGGTCCCCAGGCCCCTGAGTGAGGGCGGGGAGGGAGTGCTGACAGGTCAGTGCGCTTCAAACGGGGAGGTTAGCTGTATGGCTGGTCAAAGAGGGCTTGTGCACCCTGTCACAGGGAAGTGCCACCGTGGCGTGACTTCCCCTTGGGTGCGTGTTCCTCACTCTCATGCCTCGTAGTCAACACTGGTCAGTTGCAACTCGGGCTCTGTCCATACCCCTCCCCTCGATAAATCACCCAGGGATCCGAACTCCTGCGGGATAGACCTCCAGCCCTCCAGACCTCCGTGTGAGTGGAGGGGAGTGCTGGACAGCTGGGAATGATATGCAAAGTTTTATAGAGTTTTAAGTCTGGCAAGGGAGCGCCATGGCACCCTAGTAGGGGAGGTAAGACCAGTTTTTAGAGGGTCGCTTCCGTGAAATGAAGTGGGAGGGCTTTTGATTTCTGCCCTTTTGTTTGTAGGGCCCTTAAGCCGGACTCGTGGGGGGAGGGGTGACTCCCGTCTGCTTGGTGATGGATTTTGTACCTTTTGTTTGTGTCCTTGTGGTCTCAGCTCACCTCAGTGGTGTTGATGTGCGATCTCCAACCTTCTCTCCTGGTACAGCTCGAATCCTCCAGGTTACTTACTAAATTTCCATCCTTTAACTCTCCTTCTGGACGGGAGCCTCTGTGGAAAGCTGGCTTCAGTCCGCCATCTTGTCTCCCCCCCCCTTTTTGCTAGGATCTTATTGAATATATTTGCATCAATATTCATGAGCGAGATCGGTCAATAATTTTCCTTTCTTGTCGGTTCTTTTTCTGGTTTGGGGATCAGGGTGATATTTGCTTCATAGAATGTGTTGGGAAATATTCCTTCTTTTTCTGTGTTTTGGGAAAGGTTGAGTAATATAGTTACTAGTTCCTCTTTAAAGGTTTGGTAGAATTCTGATGTGAAGCTATCTGGTCCCGGGCTTTTCTTTTGGGGGAGATTTCTTATAATTGGTGCTATTTCAGAACTTGACATAGCCTTGTTCAACATTTCCACTTCTTTCTGTCTAAGTCTATAAAGATGGCATGTTTTAAGTATTGGTCTATTTCTTTCAGATTTTCATATTTCTAAGAATATTTTGAATATTCATTAAGGATTATTTGAATTGCTGAGGAGTCTGTCATTATTTGACCTTTGTGATTTCTGATTGATGAAATTAGGGATTTTACTCTTTTATTTCTGGGTAGGTTAGCCAAAGGTTTATCTATTGACCTTTAAAAAAAAGAAAAAAAGTTTATTATTTATTGATCTGTTGCATAATCCTTTTTTTTTTTCAATTTCATTTAATTCTGATTTAACTTTAGTTATTTTTTTTCTTATCCTGGGTTTGGGGTTGGAACGTTCTCCCTTTTCCAATTGTTTGAGATGTCTCATTAAGTTGCTGACTTCCTCTCTTTCTGTTCCTTTGAGGAAGGCTTACAATGCTATAAATTTCCATTTTAGGAATTTCTTTGTGATATTCCTGAGATTTGTGTCTTCATTATCATTTTGTTCTAAAAATTGGATAATTTCCTTATTAATCTCATCTATGACCCAGCTATCATTCAGCATGAGGTTATTTAGTTTCCATGATTTTGTATAAGTATGCAGATTCCTGTTGTTACTGAGTTCAACTTTTATTCCATGATGGTCAGAGAAAATACAAGGAATGATTTCTATTCTTTTAAATTTGCTGAGGTTAGACTTGTGACCTAAGATGTGACCAATTTTGGAGGATGTTCCATGGGCTGATGAGAAGAATGTTTGTTCAATTTTATTAGGATGAAATGTTCTGTAGATGTCTATTAAATTCAATTGTTGAATGGGTAAGTTTAAGTCTAAAATTTCTTTGCTTAATTTCTTATTGGAGGATCTATCCAACACTGCCAAAGGGGTGTTAAAATCTCTGAATATTATGGTGCTGGAGAAAATCAAGTGCTCATGTTAGTTAGAGTCTCTTTTATAAATTGAGGCACATTCTGCTTTGGTGTATAAATGTTATTAATTGAAACTCTATCCTATTGAATGCTGCTATTAACAAATATGAAGTTATTATTCTTATCTTTCCTTACTTCTGTTGATTTAAAGCCTATTGTATCTGCTAATAAAATTCCAACACCTGCTTTTTTCTGATTTCCATTTCCTGAATTATAGATGACTATCTCTTCACCCTGAGTTTATATTTATCTTTTAAGGTCAGATAAGATTATTTTATGCAGCAGATCTATGACCTGAATTTTTATATCCAGTCAGCCCACGTGTCTCTTTAGAAGACAATTTAAGCCATTCACATTAATAGAGAGTATTGATAAGCCTGGTAGTATTTTGGGTACCAAGTCCTTCCAAAGTCCAGTGGACATTTTTAATCCTTTGGCCACTGTGGAAGTTGGAATTTTATCAAAAGTTTCTGAGTGATTTTACTTTGGTGGTAGAGGATTTTGCTGGTCATTGTGGAGAATAAGTCTTAAAATATCTTAGAGAGCTGGTTTACTTATGGCCAATTTTTCAGCATGTGAATTTCATTTAATTTCTCCATCATAAATGAAACTCAGTATTTAATTTCTCCATCATAAATGAAACTCAGTTTAGCTAGATACAGGATCATGTGTTGAAAGTTATTTTGTTTTATATTAAAGTTTGATGACCACCCTCTTCTAGCTTGAAAGGTTTCAGCAGAGAGAGCTGCAGTCACTCCAATATTTTTCCCATTGAAGCTTATGGTTTTCTTATGTCTGGCTGCTTGCAGAATTTTCTCTGTCATATTAATTTTGGCAAAAGTAATTATAATGTGTCTAGGAGATGTTTTATTTGGGTTGAGTCATTCTGGGGTTCTGAAACTGTCCACTATCTAAATTTCAGAATCTCTAGCATGTTTGAGATGTTCTCCTTAATTAGTTCCTTCAGTAGAGCATCTGGGCCTTTCGAAGCAACCTCTTTGCCTTCAGGAATATTAGTTTTCTTTAAATTATCCCAAAGCTGTCTGAGAGAATGATCCATTTTTGCTCTCCACTTCTCTTCCTCTTTGAGCATTTGGGAGCATTCAAAAGGTTTGTTTTCAGTGTCCGAGATCCCTTCTTCTGCCTGCTCTATTCTGTTACTGAGGGATTCTACAGTACTTTTCAGATCTTTGAGGGCTGAAAGTTCTTGCCTCAATTTATCAAAATCTTTAGTGATTTTGTCTTTTAATTCATTGAATTTTTGAGACAACTTTTGAATTACTCCTTGAAATTCTAATTTCATCTTCACCTCCATTCTGCTGATCTTATTTGCCATCCAAATTTTGAACTCGATTTCTGACATCTCACCGTTTTGCAACTTCACATAGCCAAGCCCAACAAGCTTCCCCCTTTGTCTGCACTACTGCTGGGCTCACTGTTACACTGTAGCTTTTCTACCACAGCCCTTGCAGTGCCCAGACCAGGCAATGAATCACTGGCATTCTGATTTCTGCAGGTGTTAGGCTTCTGGACCATCAGGCGAGGTGGGGAAGATGGAATGGAACTTCAAAATGGTGAGGAAATTGTTAGATCAACTTGCATCCCTGTAAATAGAGTGCTCCCGGTCACAGCAGGGTCCCTCTGGATAAGTAGTCCCCACTTCCTATAACCCTTTCCCATGGGGTGAGACAAGAGTTCTCCAGTTCACTTCTCACCTGTAGAAAACCTACAGTGAGCAAAACAAACAAACAAACAAAATAACAAAACAACAACAACAAAAAAAACACTCTTGGGGGAGGTGGGCGGATACTTTGGAATAAGTTTTGTACCTGAAATTTGCTTTGTTGGAGTCACAGCTTGCCTCAACGGAGGTGACGTGCAGTTATCACTTTTCTCTCTCAGCTCGGCTCCCAGTTTTCAACATTTTGGGGTACTTTCCAGTCATGGTCCTCCCCTCGGGATGGGAGCTTCTGCCTTAAAGCTGGCTCCAGTGGACCATCTTGCCAAGGATGTCGGGCTCATGTGTACTAATGTTCCCTTACCAGGAGTGGTCAGACAGAGAGTTACATGTCGATCAACACAAGTATTTTCTGGAATAGATTGCACTTCGGAAACACACTGAATTGTGTATGAGAATTAATGTGCAGAAAAAATTTCTGAGAGGAAAGGTTTTGTGGATGTTTGAAAAGTTCATTCACATTCCCTTACCAGGATTGTTTAGACAGTTACATGTGTGATTAATAGAAGTGTTTTCTGGAATAGATTGCATTTTGGAAATACACTGCAGTGTGCATGGGGGAAAAGTGCATAAGAATTTTCTGGGATCAAGGTTTAAGGGAAGATTGAAAACTTCATACATGGGTAGCTCTAAGAAGCCCTACTGAAGAGAAGAAACTGCTTTTCAGTCCAAGCACAATACTGGCAGTTATAAGCTGAAGCACTTGGAAACATCTCTTACCTAGAACATGCACGTAGTTGTACGGCCCCTGTCAGATTGGCTTACCTTTTTTAGGGTCTCATGTGTATTAATACTTCCTTGCCAGGAGTGGTCAGACAGAGAGTTATGTGTGCAATCAATTGAACTATTTTCTTGAGTAGTTTCACTTTGGAAACATATTCAAGGGTGTATAAGAACAAATATGCAGAAGAAATTTCTGGGAAGCAAGGTTTTGTGGAAGTTTGAGAAGTTCATTTTTGGGTAGCTCTAAAAAGCCTTACTGAGGAGAAGAAACTTCTTTTCATTCCAAGCGGGATACTGCTGGTTATAAGCTGGAGTAGTGGCAAATTGTTCTCACAAAGAACATACGTGTAGTTGGATCTCCCTTGGCACATTGGGTTACCTTTGTTCGGGGCTCAACTTTCCCTTACTGGGAGTGTTCAAACAGAGTTACATGTGCAATCAATACAAGGATTTTCTGTATAAACTGCATTTTAGAAATACACTGCAGTGTGCATGGGAAAAAAGAGCAGAAGAAATTCCTTGCAAATAAGGTTTTGTGGCAGATTTAAAACTTCATTCCCAGGTAGCTCTAAGATGCCTTACTGAAAGTAAGAAACTGCTTGTCCTTCCAAGCAAGATACTGCTGGTTAAGAGCTGGAGCAGTGGCAAGCAACTCTTCTCACTAAGAACATGTATGTAGATGTATGGTCTTTGGCACATTGGCTTATCTGTGTGAGAGTCTCATGTGTACCAGGTTTGTTCAGAGAGTTACATGTGCAATAAATACAAGTATTTTCCAGATAAGGCTGCATTTTGGAAACACACTGCCATGCATGAGATCAAACTAGCAGAAGAAATTTCTTGGAAGCAAGGTATTATGGACATTTGAAAAGTTCATTCACGGGTAGCTCTAAGAAGTCTTACAGAGGAGAAAAAAACTGCTTTCGGTTCAAGTGGGATTCTGCTGATTATAAGCAGGAGCAGTGGGAAACTTCTCTTCTCACTGAAATCATGCATGTAGTTGTATGACCCTTGGCACATTGGCTTACCTTTCTTAGGGGCTCATGTGTATCAACGTTCCTTTACCAGGAGTATTCAGACAGAGAGTTACATGTGTGATCAATACAAATATTTTCCAGGATAGATTGCGTTTTCAAAACACACTGCAGTGTGCATGGGAAAAAAATTCAGAAGAAATTTCTGGGAAAAAAGAGTTTGTGAATGTTTGAAAAGTTCATTCATGGATGGCTCTAAGAAGCATTACTGAGGAGAAGAAACTTCTTTTTCTTCCAAGCAGGATACTGCCAGTTATAAACTGGAGCAGTTGCAAACTGGTTTTCACACTGAGAATATGCACCTAGTTGGATGGCACTTGGCATATTGCCTCACCTTTGTTAGGGGCTCATGTGCATCAACATTCCCTTACTAGGAGTGTCAGACAGAGTGTTACGTGTCCGATCAATACAAGTATTTTCTGGAAGAGATTGCACTTTGAAAACACACTGAAGTGTGTATTAGAAGTAATTTGCAGATGAAATTTCTTGCAAGGAAGTTTTTGTGGAAGTTTGAAAATTTCATTAATGGGTACCTATAAGAGCCCTTACAGCAGAAAAGAAACTGCTTGTCATTCCAAGCAAGATACTGCTGGTTATAATCTGGAGCAGTGGCAAGCAGCTCTTGTCACTGAACACATGCATGTAGATGGATAGCCCTTGGTACATTGGTTTATCTGTGTGAGAAGCTCATGAGTATCAATGTTCCCTTACCAGGATTGTTTAGAGCATTACATGTGTGATCAGTACAAGTATTTTCTAGAATAGATTTTGGAAACTTGCATTTTGGAAACACTGCAGGGTGCATGTGAAAAAAGTGCAGAAGATATTTCTGGGTAACAAGGTTTTGTAGAAGTTTGAATACTTAATTCACGGGTAGCTCTAAGAAGCCTTACTGAAGAGAAGAAACTGCTTTTTGTTCCAAGCAGGATACTGCCAGTTATAAGCAGGAGCTGAGGGAAATTACTCTTCTCACTGAGAACATTCACATATTTCGATGGCCCTTGACAAATTGGCTTATCTTTGTTAGGAGCTATGTGTTTCAATGTTACCTTACCAGGATGTTCAGAGGGTCAGCTTGAGTTGCTCCTAGCTCATGGTGCCAGCCTGAGTTGGTCCTGACTCACAAGGTCTCTGGAAGCGGCTTCTGGCTTGTGGCATCAGCGTAAGCTTCTCTTAATTGACAGGGTAAGCATGAGCTGCTCCTGACTCAGAGGGTCAGCGTTAGCTACTCCTGACTCGCGGTGATGGCATGAGCTGCTCCTGACTCAAGGGTTCAGACTGAGCGGCTCATGACTTGCAGGGTCAGTGTGTGTTGCTCCTGATTCACAGGGTCACCACAATAGGCTCCTGACTCGCAGGGTTAGTGACAGCAGCTCCTTACTTTCAGAATTCATCATGAGCTTCTCCTGACTCTCAAGATCAATGTGAGCTGCTCCTGTCTCATGGAGTCAGTGTGAGTTGCTCCTGACTCAGAGGTTCAGTGTGAATTGTTCCTAACTCATGAGGTCAGCTGAGCTGTTCTTTACTCACCATGTCAGTGTGAGTTACTCCTGACTCACGAGGTCAGGGTGAGCTGCTCCTGACTCACGAGGTCACCATGATCTGCTCCTGAAGTGCAGGGTCAGCATGAGCAGCTCTTGAGTCTCGGGGTCAGCATGAGCTGTTCCTTACTTGTGGTGTCAGTGTGAGTTTCTCATGACTCATGAGGTCAAGGTGAGCTGCTCCTAACACAGATGGTCAGTGTGAGCTCCTCCTGACTTGTGGGGATAGTGTGAGAGATTTCTGATTCACAGGGTCAGTATGAGCTGCTCCTAACTCTCAGTGTCGGTGTGAGTGGCAACTGACTTGTGGGGTCAATGTGAGCTGCTCCTGACTCACTGGGTCAGCATGAATTTCTCCTGACATGTGGGGTGAGCATGAGCTGATCCTGACTCATGGGGTCAGAGTGAGCTGCTCCTGACTCGTGGATTCAGGCTGAGCTGCTTGTGACTTGCAGGGTCAATGTGAGGAGCTCCTGACTTGCAGCATCAGTGTGACCCTACTACTACTACTACTACTACTCCCCAGGTCAGAACGAGCTGCTCCTGGAAACGGGCTGAGCATGAGCTGGTCCTGACTTGTGGGGTCAGTGTGAGGGACTCCTGACTCGCAGGGTCATTGTGAGTGACTCCTGACTCACCAAGTCAGTGTGAGCTGCTCCTGACATGCAGGGTGAGCGTGAGCTTGTCCTGATTCACAGGGTCAGTGTGAGCTGGTCCTGACTCACGGGGTCAGCATGAGCGACTCCTGATTCAGGGCATGAGTGTGAGGTGCTCCTGACACCGAGGGTCAGTGAGAGCTGCTCCTGACTTGTGGGGTCAGTGTGAGGGGCTTCTGGCTCGTAGGGTTATTATGAGTGATTCCTCTGATCAGAGATTCCTGATTCACTGGGTCAGTGTGAGCTCCTCCTAACTCTCAGTGTCAGTGTGAATGGCAACTGACTCGTGGGGTCAATGTGAGCTGGTCCTGATTCACTGGGTCAGCGTGAGCTGCTCCTGACATGTGGGGTGAGCATGAGCTGGTCCTGACTCATGAGATCAGCGTGAGCTGCTCCTGACTCTCAGATTCAGAGTGAGCTGCTCATGACTCATGGGGATCAATGTGAGGGGCTCCTGACTCACAGTTAATGTGAGTGACTCCTGACTCACCGCATTAGAAAGAGCTGCTCCTGGACTCCTGGACCTTGTGAGTGACTCCTGATTCAGGGCATCAGCGTAACGTGCTCCTGACTTGCGGGCTCAGTGTGAGGGCTCAGAAAGTCAGCGTGAGCTGCTCCTGACTCGCAGGGACAGTGTGAGTTGCAATTGACTTGCTGGGTCTGTGTGAGCTGCTCCTGACTCACAGGATCAATGAGTTGCTCCTGATTCAGTGGGTGAGTGTGACATTTTGTGAATCAAGGGGTCAGCCTGAGCTGCTCCTGACTGGCGGGGTCAGCATAAGCTGCTCCTGAACTGCGGGGTCAGCGTGAGCTGCTCCTGACTCACAGGGTCAGCGCAAGCAGCTGCTACTCATGTGGTCAGTGTGAGTTGCTCCTGACTCAGAGAGTCAGCGTGGGCTGCTCCTGACTCATGTGGTCAGTGTGAGTTGTGATTGACTTGTTGGGTCAGCATGAGCTGCTCCTCACTCACAGATCAACGTGAGTTGCTCCTGATTCATGGCGTCAGTGTGACAATCTGAATCACGTGGTCAGCCTGAGCTTCTGAGTGGTAGGGTCAGCATGAGTTGCTCCTGACTTGCAGGGTCAGCTTGTGCTGCTCCTGATTCACAGGGTCAGCATGAACTGCTGCTACTTGCATGGTCAGTGTGAGTTGCTCCTGACTCAGAAGGTCAGTGTGGGCTGCTCCTGAATTGCAGGGTCAGCATTAGGTGCTACTGACTTGCTAGGTCAACGTGAGTGGCTCCTGACTTGCAGGGAGAGCTTGAGCTGCTCCTGACTCATGAGGTCAGTGTGAGCTGCTACTAATTTCTGGAGTCAGTGTGAGCAGCTCTTGACTTACATGGTCAGTGTGAGCTGCTCCTGACTCACAGTGTCAGTGTGAGTGACTCCTGACTCACAGATACAGTGTGACTGTGTCCTGACTTGTGGGGCCAGCATGAGGTGCTCCTGACTCGTGGGGTCAGCATGAGCTGCTCCTGACTCAGAGGGTCAGCATGAGCAGCCGCTTACTCACAGCGTCAGTATGTTATATGCTGCCGACTTGCAGAGTCAGTGTGAGTGGCTCCAGACTCACAGCCTCAGCTTGAGCTGCTCCTGACTCAGAGGTTCAACATGAGCTGTTCCTGACTTGCGTGGTCAGCGTGAGCTGTTCCATACTCGCAGTGTCAGTGTGAATTGCTTCTGACTCACGATGTGAGCATGAGATGCTTCTGATTCAGAGGGTCACGTGAGCTACTCATGACTCGTGGGTCCATGTGAGGGGTTTCTGGCTCACAGTGTCAGTGCAAGCGACTCCAGACTCACCAGGTTAGTGTGAGCTGTTCCTGACATGTGGGGTGAGCATAACCTGGTCCTGACTCGCAGGATCAGCATGAGATACTCATGACTCATGGGATCAGTGTGAACGACTCCGGATTTGCAGCGTCACTGTGAGATGCTCCTGATTTGTGGGGTCAGCATGAGGTGCTCCTGACTCAGAGGGTCAGCATGAGCTGCCACTGACTCACTGGGTTAGCATGAGTAGCTGCTTACTAGCAGGGTTAATGTGAGTGGCTCCTCATGCTGATCCACCTCAGGCTGACACCCTTGAGGCAAGAGCTGTTCAGCCTGAGACCTTGAGTCAGGAGTCACTCACACTGACCCCACGAGACATGAGCTGCTCACACTTACCTTGCAAATTAGGAGCCGACCCCGAGATTTAGGAACAGCTCATGCTGACCCCGCGAGTCAGGACACCCTCATGTGAGCTGATCTGACTCACAGAGTCTGCATGAGATGCTCCTGACTTGTAGGGTCAGTGTGAGCGACTCCAGATTTGTGGCATCAGCATGAGATGCTCCTGACTCGTGGGATCAGCATGTGGTACTCCTGACTCAGAGAGTCAGCATGAGCTGCCACTGACTCACTGGGTCAGCATGAGCAGCTTTTGACTAGCAGGGTCTGCGTGAGCAGCTCCTCATGCTGATCCGATAAGGCAGGAGCACCTCAGGCTGACACCATGAAGCAGGAGCTGTTCACCTTGAGATCTTGAGTCAGGAGTCACTCACAGTGACCCCTCCAGTCAGTAGCTGCTCACATTGACCCCACAAGACATGAGCTGCTCACACTGACCTGGCAAGTCAGGAGCTGACCCTGAGATTCAGGAGAAGCTCATGCTGACCCCACAAGTCAGGGCCCACTCGTGTCATCCTGAGGTGCTCCTGCCTCACTGGATCAGCATGAGGTGCTCCTGACTCAGAATGTCAGCATGAGCTGCTCCTGGCTTGTGAGGTCAGCTTGCGGGTTTTCTGACTTGCGGGGTCAGTGTGAGTGGACTTTGACTTGCAGGGTCAGCTTTAGCTGATCTGACTTGTGTGGTTAGAGTGAGCTGCTCCTGACTCACGAGGTTAGTGTGAGCTGTTCCTGACTCTTGGGGTCACTGTGAGTGGCTCCTGACTTGCTGGGTCAGTGTGAACGGCTCCTGACTCAAAGGATCAGTGTGAGCAGCTCTTGACTCAAGGGGTCAGCATTAGCTGTTTCTGAATTGTGGGATTGGCATAAGCAGCTCCTGACTCAGGTTCAGGGTGAGCTGCTCCTGACTCGCGGTGTCAGCATGAACTGTTCCTTACTCATGGAATCAGTGTTAGTTGTCCTGATTCATGAGGTCAGTGTGAGCTGCTCCTGACTCATGGGCTCAGCATGAGATGCTCCTGTCCAAAGGAGCTCATGGGGTCAGTGTGAACTGCTGCTACTTTGGTGGTCAGTGTGAGTTGCTCCTGACTCATGAGGTCAGCATGAGATGCTCCTGACTCACAGGTTCAGTGTGAGCTTCTCTTAACTCATGGGGTCATTGTGAGCTGTTCCTGACTCATGGGGTAAGCATGGGCTGCTTGTAACTCATGGCATCAGCATGAGCGGCTACGGACTCACAGGATCGGTGTGAGCTGCTCCTGACTCATGGGGTGGGTGTAAGCATCTCCTGACTCAAGTGGTCAGTGTGCGTGGCTCCTGACTCAAGGGTTCAGCATGAGCGTTTCCTGACTGGTGGTGTCAGCATGAGGTGCTCCTGACTGTCGGGGTGAGAGTGAGCACTTCTTGACTTGCAAGGTCATTTCTGCCTTAACACAAAAATATGTATGATATGATATTAGGAAACTAATTCTAATTGATTATTAGAAACTATATAAAGGCAAAATCGAGTTATTTCTGAAATTGAAAGTAATTCATTTGATATTAGTAAATTATTTTTTTACTATGTTAAACTATTTCATTTTTTATTAATTTTTTTCTTTTATTAAATCATAACCATGTACATTAATGCATTTGTGAGGTATAATGTGCTGATTTGATATACAATATGAAATGCGTATTTAAAATGATTAACATAACCATCTCCTTGCTTACTTAATTGCTAAGACATTCTGAATAGTTTTGAAATGTACCATTGCATTATGCATATTAGGTGAGGTTCCCCTAAATACCCTACCTGCTCCCAGCCTCCTTCCTCCTATCACATCTCCTCCCTGTTCCCTCCCTCTTTCTGGACTATAGTTACGTTTTACCATTTGTATGAATGTGTAGGTGATTATATATTGATTTCATAGTAGTATTGAGTACATTGGTTACTTTTTTCCCCATGCTTGAGATACTTTACTGAGAAGAATTTGTTCTAGCTCCATCCAGGTATGCATAAAAGATGTGAAGTCTCAATCTTTTTTATGGATGCATAATATTCCATGGTATACATACACTACAATTTGTTAATCCATTCATGGGTTGATGGGCACTTGGGCTGCTTCCATGTCTTGGAAATTATGTGAACTGGATATAAACTTATGAACTGCAATAAACATTCTGTTGCAAATATCTTTGCTGTAAAATGAGCTTTGATCATTTGGGTATATACCTAGCAGAGAAATTGCAGGATCAAATGGTAGGTCTATTTTGAGTTCCTTGAGTGGTCACTAAACTTCTTTCCAAAAGGACTGGATTAGCTTGCTACCCACCAGCAGTGTAGGAGTGCTCCTTTCTCTCCATATCCATGCCAACATCTGTAATTTTGGGATTTTATGATGTGGGCTAATCTTGCTGGAGTTAGATGATATTTCAAAGTGGTTTGATTTGCATTTCTCTGATGATTAAATATTATGAGCATTTTTTCATATGTTTGTAGGCCGTGTGCCTGTCTTCTTCAGAGAAGCTTCTGTTCAAGTCTCTTGTGCACAAAGAAATGGGGTTATTTTTTTCTTCTTCATTAGTTTGAGTTTTCTGTGGATTCTAGTTATCAGATCTTTGTTGGAAACATGGCCTGCAAAAATCTTCTCCCATTCTGAAGCCTGTCTATTAGCTGTACTTACTGTGCTCTTGACTATGCAGAAGCTTTTTAGTTTGATTAGATCCCAGTAATATATTTTGGTTAATTTTTAATTAAAATCACAACTAAATACATTTATGGGGTACAATGTGATCAATTAATATACATTGTGGAATGCTTCAATCAAACTGATTAGTATGTCCATCACCTCACTTTTTTTTTTTTTTTTTTTTTTGTTGTAGGACATTTAAAATTTACTCTTAGGTATTTTGAGATATACCCTTGCATAAAGCCCATGATTCTGTAAAAGATGGAGCCTGCTTCTCCAGCTTGATTCAAACTGACTGAAGAGAAGGATACCTGTGGGCCAAAACTTCGGAGTTGGAGTGTGGCAATTTTAAATTCTTCTGGGCTGTTGCTCTGCTGGCTTAAATAAATCTTTCCTCTTTTAAACATGGTATTTGGGTGCTTTTCTCTCCATTGGGCCTCATCTTCCTGCAACAATTCTGGTTCCCTGTCTGGAAAGTGAGACCCCCTAATGAGAGAACAGGCTCAGATGCACCTGGTTCTTGCTGCCAACCCTCTGGATACCCATGAGGGGGCCCCTGATCAGCCTAGGCAACATGAACCTCTGAGCACACCAGGGCAACATCTTGACCTCTCAGTGTGAACCCCTAGACTGGGCAGAAAAAGGACCCTTTTGGTGGGTCTTCAAGGAGTCAAACATTGGGAGGAACTGGCACACAAGTACTGGCACCTGCATTGGGAGACATCTGAGGCAAGTTAGGACTGGTCAAACCCCACCAAATTTGGATTGAATGGGTTCCTAACAACCCCTGGGTGCTAGATCATCCACAGGACAGGTAAGAAGTGTATGAGAAAGTGTGAGTGCGATGAGACTGAGATGGACACTGAGGGTGGGGTTCCAACTTACTCTCACAGGGCCTAAGGGAGTGTTGATTCCGGATCATGGTACCAGAGAATGCCTCCTACAGCTAAATGTCAGTTCAAGTGGGAAATCGTGGCTATTAAATTTAAGAAATGGGTTGGTGCCTGTAATTTTAGCCATTTGGGTGGCTGAGCTGGGTGGATTGCCTGTGCTCACAGGTTTAAGACCAGCTTGAGCCAGAGTGAGACCCCATCTCTAAAAAACAAACAAACAAAACAAACAAACAAACAAACAAAAAAAAAAAAAAAAAAAAAAAAAAAACAGCCATGCATTGTGGTGGGTGCCTGTAGTCCCAGCTACTAGGGAGGCTGAGGCAAGAGAATTGCTTAAACCACCAATTCTCAACCTTCCTAATGCCGCAATGTATTTTCATTGTTAAAAAGGAGTTGAGAACCACAGGTTGAGAACCCCTGGGTTAAACCCAAGTGCTTGATGTTGCTGTGAACTATGATGCCATGGGACTTTACTGAAAGCAGACAAAGTGAGATTCTGTCTTGAAAGAAAGAAAGAAAGAAAGGAAGGAAGTAAGGAAGGAAGGAAGGAAGGAAGGAAGGAAAGAAAGAAAGAAAGAAAGAAAGAAAGAAAGAAAGAAAGAAAGAAAAGGGAAAGGGAGAAATGGGTTGGAATTGTGTGCATATTAGTGCTTGGAGAATGACTGAGATGGGTAGCAAAAGGCAGGGCTCTGCCTCCCCCCTTTATAGGGTGAAACAAATGTATGACTGCCCATTCATATCCCCATATTAACCCCATCTGTGGCTCCATCTTTACCTCATCTGTGATGTGTTTGTAGTTTATCTGAGGACAGGAAATGGGAAATGCACAGGGGAAGCCCACCCCAATGGGAACTATAGTGGTGTATTTTAAGAAAGGGTTTATAGGAGACTGTGTGGTAACTATTTCTCTGGGGAGATTGAGAACTTTGTGTGAACAGGAATGACTCAAATGCCTTGTTGTTGAAGTGACTGTGTTATCCTATGAGATTAAATTAGTTTAAAATCTATTATTGAAGTTAAAATATTAAAATATTATAAAACTGCCACCTCTGTAACATTTCAAAGTTTGCTAGGTTTGACTGTGAGCTTAGGTTCTTGATGTTAAGCCTCCTGATTCTGAGATCCAGAAAGATAGCTATGATAAGGACTAAGGGCATACTCACCATACTTAGGGCAGCAGCTATAAGGCACAGTTTAGCTGACATGGCCCCCTCTTCCCTGCTGTCACTTTGCCCCCTGGCTATTCTGCAAGAAACTGGATATTCCACTTTCCTGCTTTCTGTCTTGAACTCTGGGCCTGGTAATGAAATTAAGGACACAGGTCCTATTCTTTGCAGCCATCTTTGATACTACATGTCCATGTGAGACTTAGGGGGACAATGAAAAGACATCAGAAATCATGCCTATGCTGGGATTTCAGAACATTTTTGGTAACTTAAAACCTTAAAGTCATGTTGTTACTTGAATTTCTTCTTGAGTAGGTCCTTGGTCTTGGTGTTTCAAAGAATGAACCCACAGACCACAGCTCAGTGTTAGAAAGGATATTATTAGGCAGAAAATAATGCAGAAGGAGTAAAGAACACCAATGCTTCTGGCAAAAGAAGCCTTCCACATGAGTCCTGTATCTTAAGATATATATTACATTGTTGCCAGACTTGGTAGGTGAATAAACACCTTTAAAAAGTTAGTGTGGGGGGGGGAGGTCCCTGAGGCTCAAGGAGTAGGGCACTGGTCACATATACTGGAAGTGGCGAGTTCAAACTCAGCCCTGGCCAAAAACTGCAAAAAACAAACAAACAAAATAAATAAATAAGAGTTAATAAGGGTATTAACAAATTAATGAATGTAGCTCCTCCCCTGGGACAAGGTTATTAGGTCTTTTCAGTTTTTGACTGGGGGAAGAGATTAGTGTGTGTGCTTCCTACTCAAGGTGGAACCACCCAAAAATGTTTCATTGCTTTGTTCATGACCTTGCTAGAACCCAGAAGGTGTGGCTTGCAATAGACAGCCTGTTTCTGCCTAGTGACGAGGATCTGATTTCTGAACTCACCTGGGCCTAAAGAATGGGGGTTTCTTGTCCAGTTCTGAGTGGGGAAATCCTGTATCAATGTTATATTTCATAAAATGTCTCTCATTTGTAAAATGTAATAATTTCATCATTTATATTGTTTGGGATACAAAGTCTTTGTCAAAGAATAAGATTCTTGGCCTTTAAATTTTCTAATTATCAGTTTAGCCAAGTGACTAATTAACTTAATAATAAACTGAGATGTTGTTTTCCAAAAAGTCTTTTTTTGAGGGTAAGAAAAATTAGACAGAAAGGAAAATGTCATTGTGTAAGACAGAATCTTGTAAGGTACATTTTGTCCTGAAACACAATACTTATTTAAGAAAATGAAATGCAGGGCAAACCAGAAGATTTAGAATGTTTGTAAATTGTCTTTGCAGGTTGAATAAGGCGATAAAAAGAAATTTGTGAAGGAATCGGCACATGATCCAGTTGACTGTATACGGCATTTAGAATCTTTCAGCTTATAATCATGTTTGAACAAATGTGATAAGCCTTTGATATTTGACAATACATAGAAAATCAAAACTCTAAATTAGGTCTTTTTGAAATATTATGACCACTAAAAGTCTGAAGAAGACAAGGCTTATTTGGTATGTTTAAAATAAATGTATATGAAATATCAAATATGAAATGGTTATTTTTCTGTGGATTATATTTGTATGTATGTTCTAATATTATAAAATATTGGTCTGTCTTAGTGTACATTGTCAGCAATTATTTTAATTCATCTCAGAAGACATTTTTTAACTGGATAAGTCCAATGTTTGTCCTTAAAGGAAAGCAGTAATAAAGGATGCAAGTTCTCTCAATTTCAAATTTTAATGACTCTGGAGATCAAATTTCATCAGACTAAAAGCAAACACCCTACACTTTAATTAGAAAGTTAGTATGTCCATGAGTATTGCTAACCTGACTTAGAACAGAAATCTGTTACATGGAACAAAGCTGATTTGTTATGGATTTTTTTTTCTTTCTCTTTGATTTCTCCAGAATTGAAAACCATTTGTAAGTATTCTTAATTTTGAAAATTTGCATAAGTTCAATAAAGATATATTTTGTTCTATAAGACTCCATGAAAGACACTGGTTACTGGTGACTTTACCAAGGCATTGACTGGAATACCATTTTCTGTAATAGTGTTTTCAGAGATGTCCAGACTGTGTTAAAGAATTAAAGTTGACTTCATAAGGCCAATGAAAAAGCCCATTGGAAAGACTGGCCAGATACCTTATCGATAACATTTCCTGATTTGCAGTGAGTAAAGAACGTCACTTTCTGACAGGTCTGGGGATCACAATTTGCTTTGAGACCTCAAGAGAAGAGGAATTTACCCAATACATACAAGTATCTAGTAGCACAGATTAAACCTGGTCTCATGGAAGGGTTTCAAGTCTAACCTGAGATTCCTTATAAAAGGTTCCAGCAAAGCCAGTTTTAAAAGGAAGAAAAGCCTAGATGGCTAATAATTATTCTTGGTGCACTCCATGCAAATAATCAGGCCAAGCATACTGAAAGTACAGTTTATTTTGGCAATTGAATTAGTTCTGCTATAATTTGTTTTCAGTACAGTGAGAAACTAGAGACAGAAAAATGGTTCAAAAAATCAACTGTAGGCCACCTGTATTAGATTCTAGCCTTGCCTGCAATGCCAGCTCATGAAATGAGATATAGCTCTTCAACTAGACTGATCTGCTAAATGAGAATAAGAGACTGGCCAAAGAGTATACAATTATATACAGTAGTTATATTTGCTCTGAAGCCTTATTGATGAACAAAGGTCATGTGTTTGCTACACTGGAAAATTTTTTGCAGTATTAAACACCATTTGATGCATCTATATAGACAGCTTTGGAAAAATTGGAACCTGAATATTCACTCGAATTGCCCAGAGCTTTGGATCAGTTCGGTAAACTAAGTATTATCTTAATAACTGTGCTAAGACTGTAAAATGTTCTCATTTTGTGAACCTAAGCTTCAAAATCCAGAACTTTTGGTGCCTTCTGTGGCACTCCCTCACTGCGTGAATAAAAACAGCCAGGACGTGTATTGAAGGTACATGCCTGCAAGAGGTGGGGTTCCTGTCTGTTCTCTGAGAACACTGAGAAACCTTCTTTTGGCCTTTTATGGAAGCCTGATACAACAGAAGTGGGGGATCAAGCACTAAGATCACATCTTTAATGGTTGCCAAGTGCTCTTGCTGCCTGGGCTCAACTTTCATCCTGTTGCCCTATGAATGTGACAAAGTATAACACTTGCTTGCTAATGAGCTACCAATCTTATCTCATTAATGCATACAGCTGCTTCAGGGCTTGTCTCAGGGCTGCAATCTTCATGGTGACCTGGAGATTGTCTCCCTCCAAGCACCTTCTTCAAGGGCTGGTGGCTGTTCTATAAGCCTGGTGCTTGGTCTCCTACACAGAACATGTAGATATTTGTAGGTAATGGCTAAATGGTATCATTCTCTTATCCTGGACTCTAACTTGACTTCTTCCCTGTCAGTGTAGAAAAGCCAGAGAACCACAAACATACAAGGTTGCCGAGGTCATGCAGGTGAGGAAAAGAGGGCAAATTGAGTGGAAATGTGGCCAACCAAAAAGCCTTCATGAGGCTAAAGAAAAAACTGCTGCCAACTCCTCACACTAGGCATCCATGACCTGGCAAATCCTTTTGAACTGTACATTTCATGAAGAAATAGAGCAGCTGGGCAGTGCCTGTGGCTCAAAGGAGTAGGGCACCAGCCCCATATGTAGGAGGTCAAAAACAGAAAGAAAGAAAAAAAGAAAGAAAGAAAGAAAGAAAGAAAGAAAGAAAGAGAACAGCTGAAGCTGAGGGAATGCTCACTCAGAATGTAGAATCCTGGGCAAGACCAGATGCTTGTCTCTCTAAGCAACTTAATGAGTTCTCAGAAGGATGAGTCCTATGCCTAAGAACACATGCAGATGCTACCATGATGGTGCAAGAGGCTGATAAATTGAATTTGGAAAAAAACTCAAGAGTCTGGGTACCATACACAGTGGTCACTCCTATGATCACAGAAGGGCACCTTTTTTTTTTTTTTTTTTTAGAACAGATAGCATTTATTGATGAGCAGCTGCCATGAAAATAGAATGGAGAAAAATAACCAAAATTGAAAATAAAAATGTCGTGCGCAGCTGATGGTGAGCATTCAAAACAAAAGCTTCTAACAGAAAAGGACACATCAGCACTCTTTGGGCCCATCTTGGGGGATCCTGGATTCTGGTGACCTGGATCCTTGTGTGTTTGTACAACTTGTGTTAGAGATTGACCAACTTATGCCTCATCAAATATCAAAGCTTACTTTGTAAAAATGTGAGGTTGGTTATAAAGGTTGTATGCATGAGGCATGCACAGGATAGAAGACATACGAAAATACATATGTTTTGGTGAAAGACTTCTACATTCCCCTGTGGGCCACCCTTGCCAAGAAAGTCAGACAGAATTGTGTGGCATGCAACCTACACAGTGCTAAAGAGGGAACATCCCTGCCTTCTGAAATTCAGTCCTACAGAGAAGCCCCTTTTGAAAATATGTAAATGGGCTATACTGAGTT
>CAUYPK010060093.1:0-22695 GCA_963574355.1 Loris lydekkerianus | reverse complement strand
TTTTGGAATCAGGGTGATATTTTCTTTATAGAATGTTTTTGGAAGGATTACTTCCTTCTACTTGTTTTGGAATGGCTTAGGTAATTAGAAACTAATCCCACTTTGAAGGTTTTATTAAACTCTGTGTTTAAATTATTTGTTTCAGGGCTTTTATTTTTTCATTTTTTATTTGTGTGTAGAGTTTTATATAGCTGATGCTATTTCAGTGCTTTATATAGTTCTGGTCAAATTTCTAATTGTTTCTGGTTTAGTTTAGGATGGTGTGGTTTCAAGCATTGTTCCATATTCTTTACATTTTTATATTTGGGGAAATAGAGTTTTTTACATAATAATCACTGATAATATTTTGTATTTATATGTTCTCTACCTTTTCCTTCCTTTCTTCCTTTCTTTCTTCCATTCTTTCTTTTTTTGATAGACAGAACTCTTTGGCCTCTGAGTTGAGTATTGTAGTGTCATACTTCAGAGAATCCTTGAACTCTTGGGTTTCAGCAATCTTCCTGTCTCAATCTCCCAAGTGTCTGGGACTACAGATGGACACCACAACACTCATCTTTTTTCTTTGAGAGACAAACTCTTGCTTCTACAGAGGTTTGTCTCAAACTCCTGAGCTCAAGAAATCCACCTCTCTCACTCTCAGAGTGCTAGGATTATAGGCTAGAATTTCCACACCCAAAGAACCAACTGATTTTTTTTTAATTTTTCATTTCACTTAATCCTGCTCTAATTTTTGATAATTTATTTTGTTCTTCTGAGTTTGAAGATAGGATGTCCTTCTTCTTTAGTTGCTTGAGATAATCCATTCAGTTGTTGACTTGCCTTCTTTCTTTTGTTTTGATGAAGGCATCTAATGCTATACATTTTCTTCTTAGAATAACCTTTGCAATATTCAACAGGTTTGCATAGCTTGTGGCTTCATTATCATTTTGTTAAAAAAATCTAATGATTTACTTCTTAATCACTTCTTTGGTTCAGCTGTCTTTCATCATAAGGTTATTTAGTTTCCACGACTTTATTTGGGTATGAAGGTTTCTGATATTTTTGAGTTTTACTTTCATTCACAGGTGGTCTGAAAAGATACTAGAAAGTAATTCCTAACTTTTTAATTTGTTGAGGTTTATGGGTGTCCTCTAATAAGCTCAATTTTGGAGAATGATCCATGGGCTGATGAGAAGAATGTGTATTCAGTTTGCTAGGATGAAATGTTCTGTATATGTTTGTTAAGTCTTTTTTGTTCTAGGATCACTTTTTAGTCAATTATTTATTTGTTTATTTTCTGCTGGGGAGATCTATCCAGCACTGTAAAGAGGGTGTTAAAATCTCTATGTACTATATTGCAAAAAGATATCATATTGTTCATATCATTTAAAGTGTTTTTAATGAATCTGACTACACTAAAATACATTGAATACAGTGAAGGAATGCTAACTATTGAATCTCTTTATTTTGCGTACACTTCCTTTGACCAGTTTCTAATACTCATCCTTGTCTTTCCATATTTTTGTTAATTTAACTCTAATTGTATCTGAAAATAATGTTGCAATCTCTGCTTTTGTTCTGATTTCTATTTGTCTGGATTATTTTTTACCATCTCTTCTGCTTGAATTTTGTTTTATCCTTTGAATTTAAGTGTTGTTCTTGAAAACAACGGATTTTAATCCTACCTTTTTGCATATGGTCATCTAGCCAGTTCTTCTTTAAAAGGGATTTCAAACCATCCACATTTATTGAGAAAATTGACAGGTACGGTGGAACCTGGGTGCTCTGTTTTTCTATAGGCCTAGTGCTTATTTTTATCTCTAGCACCATTGTGGAGGGTAGGCTTTATTCTTTAATTTCTGCATGTGTTTACTTTAGTGATGGTCCATTGACATGGATATTCTGAAGAATGGGTCTGAGTCCTTCCACTAGATATTGTCTAGTGGCTAATTTTCTCAAGATTTGCACATCAATAAATAATTGATTTCTATATCACAAATGAATCTCAGTTTTGAACTACGTAGAATCCTGGGTTCAGATTGTTTTGGGTAAGGAGGTTAGAGGCCAATGATATTCCCTTCTCACTTGAAAATTTTCAGCTAAAATATTTGTGGTCAGACTGATATTTTAGTCAGACTGATATTTTTCCCTTTTAGAAAAGATTTATCTTCTGCTTGGCTATTTACAGGATTTTTTCCCCCTCATATTAATTTTACCAAAGACAATTACAAATACAAGTCTAGGAGACTTTTTTATTTTTTATTTATTTTGTATTAAATCAAGGCTGTGCACATCGATATGATCATAAGGCATCATACACTAGTTTCAAAAACTGTTTGACACATTTTCATCACACTGGTCTACATAGCCTTCCTGGCGTTTTTTTAGTTGTTGTGCCAAGACATTTACATTCTACATTTACTAAGTTTCACATATATCCTTGGAAGATGCACCGCAGGTGTGATCCCACCAGTCCCCCTCCCTCCAACCACCTTGCACCTCCCAACCCTCCCTCTCCCCCTTCCCCCATTCTCAGGTCGCAACTGGGTTATAGCTTTCATGTGAAAGCCCTAAACTAGTTTCAGAGTAGGGGTAAATACATTGGGTACTTTTTCTTCCATTTTTAAGATACTTTTCTAAAAATAATATTTTCCCTTTCCATCCATGTGAACATAAAAGAGGTAAAGTCTCCATCTTTCTTTAAGGCTGCATAATATTCCATGGTGTACATATACCACAATTTATTAATTCATTTGGGGATTGATTGGCACTTGGGCTTTTTTCATGACTTAGCAATTACAAAGAGGTCTGCAATAAACATTCTGGTACAAATATCTTTGTTATGATGTGATTTTTGGTTTTCTGGATATATGCACAGTACAGAAATTACAGTATTGAATGACAGTTCTATTTTTAGATCTCTAAGTGTTCTCCATATATCTTTCCAGAATGAATGTAATAATTTGCATTCCCACCAGCACTGTAAAAGTGTTCCCTTTTCTCTGCATCACGCCAACATCTCTGGTCTTGGGATTTTGAGATATAGGCTAGTCTCACTGGAGTTAGATGATATCTCAAAGTAGTTTTGATTTGAATTTCTCTGATGATTAGAGATGATGAGCACTTTTTCATATGTCTGAAGTCTATGTGCCTGTCTTATTTAGAGACGTTTCTCTTCAAATCCCTTGCCCAGCCTATGATGGGATCCCTTGTTCTTTTCTTAATAATGCATTTGAGTTCTCTGTGAATTCTGGTTATTAAACCTTAGTCAGAGACATACCTGCAAATATCTTCTCCATTCTGAGGGCTGTTTTCTTGCTTTACTTATGGTGTTCTTGGCTGTGCAGAAGCTTTTTAGTTTGATCAAGTCCCAGTAGTGTATTTTTCAAGCTGTTTCAATTGCCCGGGGAGGGGTCCTCCTCAAAAAATACTCACCCAGACCAATTTCTTCCAAGGTTTTCCCTGCACTTTCCTCTAGTATTTTTATACTTTCATGTCTTAGATTTAAATCTTTAATCTAGTGAGAGTCTATCTTAGTTAATGGTGAAAGGTGTCGGTCTAGTTTTAGTCTTTTACAGGTTGCCAGCCAGTTCACCCAGAACCATTTGTTAAATAGGGAATATTTTCTGCACTGAATGTTTTTAATTGGGTTGTCAAAAATTAAATAATGGTAAGTAGCTGTATTCATCTCTTGGTTTTCTATTTGGTTCCCGACATCTACTTCTCTATTTTTGTACCAATACCATGGTGTTTTTATCACTATTGATTTGTAGCATAGTCTGAGGTCTGGAGCATGATTCCTCCTCATTTGTTTTTATTTCTGAGTAATGTATATGCTATACGAGTTTTTTTTCTGATTCCATATAAAATGAAGTATTATTTTCTCGAGATTATTAAAGTATGACAATGGAGGTTTAATGGGGATTGGATTACAATTATATATTGCTTTCGGTAGTATGGACGTTTTAACAATGTTGATTTTTTTCACCCATGAGCATGGTATGTTTTTCCATTTGTTAACATTTTCAGCTATTTCTTTTCTTTGAGATTCATAGTTCTCTTTATAGAGATCTTTCATGTCTTTTGTTAGGTAAATTCCCTAATATTTCATCTTTTTGGCACTACTGTGAATGGGATAGAGTTTTTTAATTGTTTTTTCAACTTCCCTATTGTTGGTGTATATAAAGGCTACCAATTTATGAATGTTGATTTTGTAACCGGAGACGCTGCTGTATTCCTTGATCACTTCTAAGAGTTTTGTAGTAGAGTCCCTAGTGTTTGCCAGATATAAAATCATATCATCTGCAAAGAGTGAAAGATTGATCTCTTCTGACCCTATATGGATATCCTTAATTGCCTTTTCTTCCCTAATTGCCGTGACTAAAACTTCCATTACAATGTTGAAAAGCAATGGAGACAATGGGAAGCCTTGTCTTGTTCCTGATCTGAGTGGAAATGATTCCAATTTAACTCCATTTAACATGATGTTGGCTGTGGGTTTGCTGCCTCTATCAGATTAAGAAATGTCCCTTCTAACCAATTTTCTTAGTGTTCTGATCATGAAGGAATGCTGGATATTATCAAAAGCTTTCTCTGCATCAATTGAGAGAATCATATGTCCTTTGTTTTTTAATTTGTTTATGTGCTGAATTACATTTATAGATATACATATATTGAACCAGCCTTGAGACCCTGGGATAAATCTGACTTGGTCATGATGTATAATTTGTTTGATGTGTTGCTGGATTCTGTTTGTTAGGATCTTGTTGAATATTTTTGCATCTATATTCATTAGCAATATTGGTCTATAGTTTTCTTTTCATGTTGGGTCTTTTTCTGGTTTGGGGATCAGGGTGATGTTTGCTTCATAGAACATGTCAGGTAGTCTTCCTTCTTTTTCTATCTCTGGAACAGGTTGAGTAATATAGGTACTAATTAGTCTAAAGGTTTGGTAGAATTCTGACGTGAAAATATTTGGTCCTGAGCTTTTCTTTTTAGGGTGGTTTTGTATGGTTGATGCTATTTCCAAATTTGACATGGGCCTGTTTAACATTTCCACTTGATTCTGGCTAAGTCTTGGAAAGTGACATGCTTCCAAGTATCTGTCAATTTCCTTCAGATTTTCATATTTCTGAGAATAATGTTTCTTGTAATATTCATTAAGGATTTTTTCAATTTCTGAGGAGTTTTGTTATTTCGTCTTTATCGTTTTTGATTGATAAGATGAGAGATTTTACTCCTTTACCTGATTAGGTTGGACAAAGGTTTATGTATTTTATTGACCTTTCTAAAAATCCAGCTTTTCGATTTATTGATCTGCTCTATTATATTTTTGTTTTCAAATTCATTTAATTCTGCTCTATTTTTGGTTATTTTTTATCTTCTACTTGGTTTTGGGTTGGAATGTTCTTCCTTTTCCAATTGCTTCAGATGTCTCTTTAAGTTTTTATCTTCTTCTCCTTCTGTTCTCTTGTAAAAGGCTTGCAGTGCTATAAATTTCCCTCTCAGGTCTGCCTTTGCAGGGTCCCCAAAGTTATGATAGTTTGTGTCTTCATTGTTGTTTTGTTTCAAAAATTAATAAGTTTTTTTTTTTTTAATCTCATCTCTGACCCAGCCATCATTCAACATAAGGTTATATGACTTCCATGTTTTACTATGAGATTGCAGATTCCTGTTTTACTCAGCTCAAGTTTTATTTCATGGTGATCCGAGAAGATGCATGGAATAATTTCTATTCCTTTAAATTTACTGAGGTTAGACTTGTGGCCTAAGATGTGATCAATTTTGGTGTAAGTTCCGTGGGCTGATGAGACATATGTGTATTCAGTTTTGTTGGGATAAAATGTTCTGTAGATATCTGCTAAATTTAAATGCTGGATGGTTAGGTTTAAATCTAAAATTGTTTTACTCAGCTTCTAGTTGGAGCGATCCAATACTGCCAAAGGAGTGTTAAAATATCTGACTATTATGGAGCTGGAGGATATCAAGTTGCTCTTGTCTGTTCGAGTTTCTCTTATAAGCTGAGGTGTATTCTGGTTGGGAGAATAGATATTAATGATTGAAATCTCATCATATTGAGCATTACCCTTAACAAATATGAAGTGACCATTTTTTTCCTTCTTTACTTTTGTTGGTTTAAAGCCTATTTTATCTGCAAATAAAATTGCAACACCCGCTTTTTTCTGATTACCATTTGCCTGAAATATGGATGACCATCCTTTCACCCTGAGTCTGTATTTGTCTTTTAAGTTAAGATGTGACTCTTGTATGCAGCAATAATATGACCTGAGTTTTTGTATTTAGTCAGCTAACCTATGCCCCTTTAGAGAACAGCTTAAGCCTTTCACATTAATATAGAATAATGATAAATCTGTTGAAGTTTTGGGTATCAAATTAATCAAAGGTCCAATGGGCATTTTGAGTCCTTTTGCCATTGTGTAAGTTGGAGTTTGATCAGAAGTTTCTGAGTGAGTTTACTTTTGTGGTATACGATTGGGTCAGTCATTTTGGAGGATAGTTATGAGAATATCCTGAAGAATTGGTTTGGTTATGGCAAATTTCTTCAACATATAAATTTCATTAAAGTATTTAATATCTCCATCATAGATGAAACTCAGTTTAGCTGGATACAGGATAAGGGGTTTGAAGTAGTTTTGCTTTAGGAGATTAAAAGTCAATGAACACCGTCTTCTGGCTTGAGAAGTTTTAGCATAGAGGTGTGCAGTCATTCTAATATTCTTCCTTTTGTTTTTAATGGCTTTCTTTTGCCTTACAGCTTTGACAATCTTCTTCTTCATACTAATTTTAGTTAATTATGATATGCCTGGGGCATGTCTTATTGAGGTTGAGTCATGCTGGGGTTCTGAAACTGTCTGCTATGTAAATTTAAGAATCTCTAGGCATGTCTGGAAAATTACCTTTTATAATTTCATTCAGAAGGGTCTTTGTGTTCAGTGAAGCAACCTCATTATTTTCAGGAATTTCAATTATTCATATATTGGCCTTTTTTGAATTATCCCTGAGCTTTCAAAGAGAATGATCTGTTTTCATTCTCTATTTTTCTTTCTCTTTGAGAGTTTGGGAGCATTCATAGGCTGTATTTTAAATGTTGAAAATTCTCTCTTCTGCTTGATCCATTCTGTTGCTGAGGATTCTACTGTATTTTTCAGATCTTTGAGGGCTGCAAATTCTTGCTTCAGTGTGTCTAAGTCTTTGATGGTTTTCCTTTAAATTAATTAAATTCTCAAGTCAGCTTTTGAATTTCTCCTTAAAATCCTAGTTCCATTTTGTTAATCTTGTTTGCCATCCAAATTCTGAATTCAATTTCTGACATCTCAGCCAGTTGTTTGTGAATGGGATTTTCAATTACATTTGCCATATCTTTTTTTGGGGGGGGGTGTTGATCTATTCTGGTTATTCATGTTAACTGAATTTATCCACTGTTCTGCCTCATTATTGTTTTACTGCCTTTGATTTCTCCCCTGGTGCTTTGTTGGACCCGTACAGTTCTATGGCCTGAGAAACTGGGGCCCTGTTTGGTGTAGAGGGGCTAAGTGGTTCTGTCTTGTTTTCAGCTGGTTTCTGTTTGACCCAAGTGAAACAGTTACTCTTGGTTGAATTCTGGGCTGTGGAGATATACCAGCAATTTATTCACTCCACCCACCACAGGCAACAAATGGAATAGAAAACTCAAACCTTCGTACAAAAACACACCCAGGGCACCACCTGGATAGTCCCAAGGTGATTAGCTCAGTTCAAAAGGTGCAAATCAATTGTCTCAGTCAGCAGCTGTCTCAGGTGGGAGAGTTTAAGAGGTTTCTGGGAATTGGATCACGGGAGTCTGGTGATTGCTGTAATATGGCTTACTCCAGTGCTGCATGGAGTCAGGAGGAGCCACCCAGCAAGTAGATCAGTCTGGGAAGGTTGATGCCTCCTTCCCCACCATGTAGCTCCATCACACCCAGTCACTGCTAGCCCCACAGGGCTGTGACCCAGTCAGTTTTCTGCAATGAGCAGATATTCCAGAGTTTTGCAGTTGCCTTAATCACAGGGTAGTCTGTGTCTGCTCATCCAGGCAACTGCTCTCTGTCTTTATCTAGCAGGGGGTGCTGAGGCCTGTCAACCTCGGGCACTTGATGGAAGCTGGAGATATTCACTCAGTTCCAGCCCCACCCTTACTTTGTTACTGGGTGAACAGAACAATCCTGTGGGAATTTATTTCTGACCCTGCTGGATTCTTCTGCAGAGGAGAAGCTGACTTGATTTCCCATAACCTGTGTCTCAGGCCCTGTCTTTACTCCTGCATTTGTATTTGCAGCATGATTAGTTGTCAGTGGTAGCCTCTTGGCCTCCTGTGTCTATAGGTTGGTTATCCCCTGAGCACCAGGTGCATCTTAGGCTCAGTAAAGTGGTTCTTTGGCTCAGCCCCACACTGGTAGTTTCCCAGCTCTGTGGGTGCATTTTCTAGTTCCCGTGTTCCACCGAGGTCAGTACTGCCTCAGCCAAGCCCTTTACTCACGGTGCCTGTGTTTCAGTCCCAGGTCAGTTCCGTGGTGGTTGCCATCTGAGAAGATTCTCAGCCTTATATGGTTGCCCAGGGAGAAAGGAGGAGTGGCTATGGGATATCTGGGTGTGGGCCTGATTGTTGCTGAAGACTGTAGTTGCTCTACACTCAGTTCACCACCACTCTGGTATGGTTTCTTCTTAGCCAACTGTCATCTCCTCACTCTTGTGCTGCAGAATCAGCACTGGCCAGCTTCGGTTCAGGTCCTGTCTGCACCTCTCGAGAGTTCACCCAAGAATCTGGACTCCTGGGGTGCAGGCCTCCAGGTCACGGAGTGAGAGTGGAGCGGAATTTTTGGAGCTCAGAGTTGCAGATTGTTATACCAAGCTTGTTGAGAGCAAATGAACAAATAGATACAAAGCTACCAGAAACAGATGGAAACACATAGACATACAGACAACACCCACGAGAACAACAACATAAAAACAACTACAATAAAAATAGTGATAATACTACAATAATTAAAAGAAAGGAAAGAGAAAGAAGAAAAAAAAGAGAGAGAGAAAAGTGGTGTTAGTAGAAATATTAAAAAAGAAAAAAGAAGAAATTGAAATTAGAAAACATAGAAGTAAAAAATATATCTATATACAAAGTAATAAAAAAAATTATCAAAATCTCCTCCAAGAAAATGGTGAGGAAAAAAACAGAACAAAACAAAACAAGAAAAAATAAAGGTACCAACTACAAAAATACTCTTGCATGTAGAAATATACAACTGTACACTATATACAACTATATGTCTGCTGTAGAGATCAACCTTCCTAAGAATATATTTATACTGCAATATATTCTGGACACTAGGTGTCGCTGTGAGTGGTTCTCAGTCTTATGTCTGATTCATAGTTTATACTGTTACCATGGTAACCACCTTCCATGGCCCATCGCCATTTTGGAAATTTTGTAAAAGTTTATCACCTAAGAATTGTGTAACTTCAGCTGTTCTTTTCCAGACAGCACTTGCGACCGACTTTCCCTCTTAGTACAGGTGTCCACACTTCTTAAATCTTTCCACTCTGCTCCCAGTTTCTCCTGCAAGCTGGCAACTGCAATTGGCTGTGTTTGGGGGTGGTGCTGCTGGGTTCGTGGGGTTGCTGGCAGGTTTGCGGCTTCAGCAGCAATTCCTTCAGCCAAAGCCGGGTTCATGACTTCTTCAGAGTTTCCCTTTTGGGGTGGCACCTTCCAGTTTGCTGTGCAGCCTGAACTGCCAGCCCCTTCCAACACCGGGGGGAAAGGTGCCTGCCCTTTTGGGTAATTCAAAATGTCTGTTTCCTGGGGGGATCCCTTCCCCTCAATTGTCTAACAGGTTGCCCAGCTCCCCGTGGTTTTGACTGGTTCTCCTTTTGAATGCCTTCCTCAGTTCAGGAATAAATATTTGTCAATTGTGTTTTGTCAGCATTTACAAGCTGCTGCCCTCCGTGGGGGTGGGGCCTGCTGGTCAGCAGGGATGAGCAGGGAAGAATCTCTACAACAGAGTCTGTGGTTTTTCAATTACCCCTCATGAAATGCAATCCACCAGTTTGCTGAGCATCTCCAGCTGTCAGTCTACTTCAATAGTCCACACACAGGGAAGGTCTAGACTTTTTTTTCTCTCACCTGATGGCTTGGGAGAGGTGGGCTACACGTTCATCCTGTCCACCATCATGCTCCACCCTCGACACTTTTTTTTCGATTGAGTCTTTCTCTAATTCTGAAACTATCTACTGTCTGAATTTATGTGTCTTTTGCAATGCATTAAAAATTTTCCACCGTTTTGGATTAGAGAATATGTGTCTTTATAATCCTTCTCTTCTTTTTGAGGGACCCCTATAATTTGGATGTTTGAACTTTCATAATGATTCCATGTCTTTCTCAGTGAATAGTCTTATTTGTTATCCTTTCTGCCTCATTGAGTATTTGAAATAGTTCAAAAGTCTTATCTTCCATTTCTAATTTTATCTTTTTTTCTGTGTTCAACTCTCTTACTGAGAACTGTTGCTATATTTTTAAGCTCTTCAACTGCCTCTTTCATTTCCCTAAGATCTGCTAGATCTTTCTTCATTATGTTCATACCTTTGCTGACTTTGTCTTTAAAGTCATTTATTTCATCAGACAAAGTTTTGACTACTTTTTAAGGTTTGTATTTCTATCTTCTCCTCCTTTCCAATCATCTTATTTTCTATCCAGATTCTAAATTCTATTTTGTACATTTAAGAAATTTCACTATGGATGGTATTATCTACTATATCTCCCTTGGAATCTCTTGTGGGACTTGATCTGCTGTGAATTTTTTTGTTTCTAGAATTCTTCTGCTGACTCCTCTCCACTCCCTGTGAGTATTTTGTATTTTATGCTTTTAAAATTTTATACTTTTTTGTTTGTTTTTGCAGTTTTTGGCAGGGCTAGATTTGAACCTGGTACCTTCAGCATATATGGCCAGCATCCTACCACAGGCACCAACCAACAAGTTACACTTTTTTTATTTGAAATGATATGTTGTTCATAAATAGATATTGAGAAATAACATAGCTTAGGTCCCTTTATAAACCCAATAAAAAAATAATTGGCAATTAAAATGGGATAAAAATGGATTGGAAGGCCCCAGAAAACAGAACTAACCTACCATTTCAAAATTAGCTGGAGCTTATGCTTGTGGCTTTTTCTCGACAGCCTTATAAAACTAAATTTCAGGGCTGGACTCATAGTCTAACTTGGTGAGATAGCACAAAATGACTCTGTCCTGGCCTCAGCTTGCCCTCCACCCAATCCCAAGGAGAGGCAAAATTTAACAAGAACCTTTCCTGAACCTAGTTATGTGCACCTGTGGCCCCCACCTTAAACTAGTTATAGCTGGAGGAGAAACCAATTTTAATCTCCCTGATCACAAAGTCGAATATGCAGTGAACCTTCAGCTCCAAACAGCAGGATCAGGAGATCAAAAATCAGAGTTGAATTTAACTGAGATTTCTTGCAAAGTTCACCCAGGGAGCATGAATCATACCCACCCAAACTAGCTCAGAAAAATGCCAGGCACTAGAGAACAAAAATTCACAGATAGTTCAGACTGATAATTCTTGGAGGGTTTTAGAGGAGGGATTCTTCTGCAGGAAAGGAAGGCAGCTGAGACCACATCTCTCCACACCCAGGTTAGGACTGCTAGCACCACCACTTAAGTACCCACACAATGTATCATCCAGTTAGAGAATTCTCCAAACACTAGAGATGCAGCAGGGGGCATTTCTGAGCAACTAGATTGGGGGAAGGGTGGATTGTGGTTCATAACTATGAAGAGAAATTTTGTTCTCTTTTTAAGCAAGGACGATGGGAACTGGGGTCAAAGCTGGGCCTTCCCAATAACTCATAACCCTCTCACTTGAGCTTGGGTGAGATGTCCTACATGCTTGCTTGTAGAATGTATGTCACATTAGCCTCTGGTTGGGGAAAGGGGTCTCCTGGATCATTGACAACAGTGGCCTTCAGAGTAGTTTCTCAGCACCTGAATTCTGTTAACTTTCCTCCTTTATCTCAGCCTCAAAGTTTGTCTCAGTGGGGATTGTGTTCATCTCACATTCTTCTCTTTGTGCTCACCTTCTCACCTTCAGCTTGTTTGTGTTTACTTTAGTCTAGCTAACTCTTCCTTGCCATAGGAGCTTCTGACAAAAGCTGTCTCTAGTTGTATGGGTGGTATTTTCAACTGTAATGCCTTTATAATCTCTTGGGGCTTGAACCACTCTAATTTTTAATGTTACTAAGGTTCTTCTGCTTATTCTTCCCTGTGTGTACTGAAAGAATCAAGTTACTGACCCACCTAGGAAAGATACTTTTCCTGGGAAGCATGTCCCTTCCAGGAAATAGTGAACAAACCAATCCAGAGCTCCCTAACTTATCTCACATACCTGCCCAAATAAAGCTTTGGACAGACTAATCATGGCTGCCCTAATCTTTTAAATCCCTGTCACTGCCATACCTCATGTGTGGATTTCTCCCTAGTTAGGAATCACACTCCATCTGCACTCCAGGTGGAGTAAAAGCCACTTTGCACAAATTGGATCTCCTTCCTTTCATCTTGCACCTCAGAATGATTTTTATCTTTGGTCTGAAACCTTTCATATTTCAGTTTATTACTATCAGTTTATTACTACATTTAGTACACTTTTAAGCTATAAAGTTAGATTGTTTATAAAATGTTATTGAGAGATAATCTAGCCAGAGAATGCAGTTGTTTTCTACCTGTGGAGGGAACTGGTGTGGGGCAACATGGAATGAAAACATTCACAAGCAGTTATTTGCAGTGAAATACTTTATGAGCCTCCAAGAGTCAATCAGTTCACAGGCTCATAAATTTGAAGGAAATTCAGCACCAGACGACTTCAGGGATCTTTTATTGAGCATAAAATGTATATACATGTACCATACCATGGAAAAAAAGTTGATAATAAACAGAAAGATACTCTAACCTCATTACTCAAAACAAGGAAGAGAATCCCTTTATTATTGTTTTTTACAATGACAATAAAAATGAATAAGTAATAGAAAAAAAATCATATGAACAATGTCATATAATCATAAGTTCAAATATTTAGAAAAGAAAAACATGCAATCTTAGGGAGTAGATTTTGAATTCCTTGACTTTTTTTGGTCCCATTATACACTTCGACATGCCCAGCAAATTTTCCATTATATTGGAAAATAGTAGAAAGATTAGAATATCTTATAACAACAGTAAGAATTTCTGGAAGTTTATATACAGGAAGAGCCAACATTGCTTCAATGCTCTTGGTTGATTGAAATAGTTTGCATTGTTTGTTGAGCACTGCAAGAAAGCATAAGAATAAAATAAAAATAAATGTAGTAAATATTCAAATGTAGGTTGAGACCAGATGACCAAGTTTTGGGGTTAAGTTAATTAGTCATGTTATTAAAAGGATCTGAAATTTGCTTTTAGTCATCATCCCATAACTGTATAATTGTAAGTTGGTCTTGATGGATTGAAAGATCTTGATCCAATGGCTTCTCAAAAGTCACTTTGTAGGTATAATTTGATGGTACTTCAAATTTCAGAAATATTAAAATGTATGACTCACATAAATTAATAACTGGTGTCACAAATTAATTGTAATTGTCCATAGAGTATTTTTATTTTGCTCCTTGAAAGAACTACCACCTCAAGGGCATTGAGGATTTACAATTTTTTGGTCAATAAAAGATTGAGTTTCAGATGTAATGTTTTGTTAATAACAAATGACCTGTTGGACAGTCTCAATAGAATGAGGCATACAGCAACAGCTACTGCAACTGTAGCCACAAGAGCAGTCACTGCAATGACAGAAGTTAGGAGAACCCCAAGAAAACATTTCTCTCAGATTTTAAGTAGAGCAGTTGTAATTGATCTAAAGCATAACTTTTTACTCAAAGGGGAGGAAGTTCAATAGGAACCCAAGCTTTAGTTTGTTTTCCTAAAATACATACTTGAATCAGCTTCAATTATATAACATTAAAATAAATAAAGCAAGGGTTATTCTAGTATGTCTATCTTTTATAATTAATCTAAAATGTTTTCTTGAAGAAATAGAATTTTTATAAATTAAAATACTCTAGCCTGAAATGTAAAGGGAAAAATATATGGTTTGAAGTTATAAATCATAACCTCACGTGAATCATTAGCAATCCATCATGACAGATGTTTGGGAAAATGGATGTAATGTGCACAGAAGAAACGTTGTTGAAAAAATGGTAAAGCTGCTTTTCAGATTTATTTTTTAAGAGGTGGGAAAAGAATTTGTGTACTCTCAGTGAGGAACTTGCCAGTTCAGTAATCCAGCTTTGGGAGCCTCCATAATAAACAGAAGTCTTGAGATATCGCCACATTTGATTTGACTCAAGGACATGAAGTGTAGTAGGTCTACAGTTTTCTCATGTCTATTTTTTTTTAAATAATTTCTCATGACATTGAGAATGAACAGTGTTACCAATGTCAGTCTTAAATTGAAACATTTGTTCCAGAGGTACATGGATGGTCACATAGAAGGACAGAAGGTTTATGATATATCTGTCCATATGAAATCTCACCACTTCCACTACAGGAATAGACACTTGGTGAGAAATCATCAATTTTAGAATTACTGTGATAGATGTAATTCATATACTATTGAGGTTTAAATAGAATGTAATATGTTTGGTTATCTGATTCAGATCATTGTAAACATAAAGGGAGGCCTTCAGTTAAGAAAGACCATCTTGAGTTAATTTATGTCACCTAAATTAATTATGATACCCAATGTTATACTTTTGCTTATCATAGACTTAGAACTGCAATACCTAAGAAGCTAGAAGATAGAAGCCAGGAACTGCCTGTGACTTTGTATCAATTGTAAAAAGTAGGGGATCAGGATCTTCCCAAGTGGCTGAAGAAAAAAATAGGGGGCTCTAACACATGGGACCAGTACAAATGAGGAATAGTAATACCTGCCCTATAAAAAGGACAGTAAAGGGCAAAATAAAGATTACCTGACTGCTCTGTAAATGAATAGTAATCTTAGTAATCATGGGGGTAAAAAATTTGTGGTGTTAATGAGGCTCCAGTATGTTCCAAAATCTCCTTTGCTTGGCCAATGGGAAATTTCAGATCTCCCCCAAACAATGACAGGGACTTGAGTATTGTCTGTTGATTCAGCCTTCCTCTGTTTCCTTTGACTGTATCTCACAATCCCCTAGAGGGATCTCTAAGGTCATGTGCAGATCAAGTAGGTGATTCTCCCAGAACCTCTGCCAGTTTACAGTCGGGTTCAACAAAAATGGTTGTGTCCACAGAGGGCCTGTTGGTGACAAATGGCTGCATAGCTCCTCCTCTACATTAAGAATTTAGTGGCCTTAAATACTGGGACCTTCTAAATGCTCCTTATAGAGAACCAGTGGCATTTGAAGTCCTTGTTAGAGGGAGTAATATGTTTCTCAGCAGCAGTCCTGCCACTGTTGGAGCTGTTTAAAAAAATTGAGAGTAACAAGTACTTCGTATAATTCCTGTGGTATAAGCTTATTTCCCCAAGCCCCCCCCCCCACCTTTTTAAACAATTAGCATTTTATTAAGTGAATTGAGAATATTATATGACAGCTTGGCCTGTGGAAATATGGAGGATGCCATATGTTTAATTTGACATTGAGGCAGAATGAAGAAAAAAAATCGGAAATTTATGCAGGACTATTATCTGTTTGTATTTGCTGAGACAGCCCTAAGGTGAAAATTGTCAAGAACATGTGATGTTTAACATGCATACTACACTCTTATGTTTGGCAAGAATGCATATAAACAGAAATATTTTGTAAGGTTTCCAAAGGAAGAAAAATGAGCAATATCCATCTGCCAAAGGGCATTTGTCTGCAAATCGTGAAGGTAAACTCTCCCAGGAAAAGGTACAGATGCTGTTGACTTTCTGGGCAAGGCCAATATAATTTCTTGGGCTTGAGAAAGTGTGATTAGAAAAGATTAAGTTACTGCTAAGTCTCTTGGTGGCAAAATTGATGAAATTATATGAGAAGGATTATAATCCATTACTTTATTATCAGTCAAGGTTGCGGGGTAGGGGAGAAAGGCCAGAATTGACAGGAGGGATAGCCAGAAGAAAAAAAAGAAGGAAGAAGAAAAATTGTGTTTCTTCAGAAAGTCTTCGAAAGTTCCTTGTAACCACACATCTTTAGAGGCTTCAAGGAGGTCATTCCAACTTTGAATGACCTCACATGGTGGTCAAGCATCCTGAGAGAAATTATGGAGAAAAAAAATTGAAGAAGAATGTTATACATTAATTAGGAAGTGGATTCCTGAGGGATTCTGGTGAGTTTTAAGGTGGTGGGAGACAGTTTTTGAGACTTCTAGTGAGAGTTCTTCAATGTTGGAAGTCTTTCAGTAGAATAATTTGAGATCAGTGAATCCAAACTGGGGGATCCACAGGTAAACAGTTATGGGAGTGCTGTAAAGAACCATGTACAGGCCTGTAAAATGAGGAGATGAAGTCTTGCAGGACAAGAGAGATTTGAGGAGAACTTGTTGTCCTGCCACTTGGTCTGTGACTTTCTCTGATGAGGGTTGGCATAAAAGCTGATTGATTGTTCTTCTAAGTTCATCTCTAGTTTCCTGCTGGGTAGGAAAATAGTTTCTTGTGATAGAGTCTAGGGGAGAACCAGGGCTTAGAATTACAGTTCTTCAATACATTATTTCCAAAAAAACCAATAAAAAAAGGGGTTTGAGCAGGGTAGAGCATATGCAGAGTAAAGGCAATGTCGAAGAGCTTAATCCACTCTTGTTTGTGTTAGAGTACTAATTTTGTGAGATGTTGTTTAAGAATACTATTAATTCTACTTTCCCTGATAATTGGTGTCTGTAAGGTACTTGTAGATAACACTAAATTTGTAGAGATTGTGAGATTTGTGATGTTATATGGCTAAGGAAAGCTGGGCAATTATCACTCTGAAAATATCTTGGGAGACTGAATCTAGGAATAATGTGGTGAAGAAGGTTACAAACAACTTCTCAAGTTTTTTCTCCCATTGGAAAATCTTTGACCCATCCTGAGACAGTATCAACCTAACCTAGAAGAAGTTTATATTTTTATTCAGGAAGCATGTGAATGAAGTCAATCTGCTAGGCTTTTCTGGAGATTTGACCTCAAGCCTGATAAGCAGAAAAAGAGGATGTTTTATGGCTTCCTGGGGCGAGGTCCTCATACAAACTGTGCATGAATTAGTCATTTGTTTTAAAAGGGAAGATAGTTTTGGCAAGAATGAAGTGTGAAAGGAAGAGTGCAGAGAGGCTTGAAGCCAATGTAAAGGCAATTGTGGAGGAAAGCAAGAATATTATGTGCTTTGAAGGATAAATTTTCAAATAAATTTTCCCTGTTGAGTAAACCATCCTTCCTGGGTGGGAAGATGCTGGTAATTTTTTTTTTTTTTTTAAGATTAATATCCTCAATGGAACCTATCTAATGACAGGTACTGTCCTTCTGGGGTGGAGGGGAATAAATATTTTGTGCTGCTGGCTTGGCTTCCATATCAGTCATTTAATTACTTTTGCAAATTGAATCTGTTTACCTTGGTGGCCTTTACAGTGAATAAAGGCAAGTTCCTTTGGAAGTGTAGCTGTGTTTAGGAGGTCTTCAATTAGCTGTTGCACTGATGACATAGGAGCTTTGTGTGGTAATGAATTTCTCTTCTTGCCATATGGCTGCATGATGAGGTATTATGTGGAAGGTGTACTTGGAGTACTTGGTATATGTTGATGGAGAAGTTTCATGGGACTTGTAAGGCTTTTGTGAGGACTAAGAGTTCTGCTTATTGTGAGGAAGTCCTGGGGGACATATTAACAGAGGTGCTAATGTGGGAAGAAGACACAATAGCAGTCAGAGGGAATTGGACCCACGCCACTGGGGGTGCAAGACTGGGGTGAGAGAGGACTCAACCTATGTGCATTACTGCCACTTGGGAGGGTAAAAGGAACAAAGAGACCATATATAAATACACAAGAGTGGATGAATGTTAGGCAAGGTCAGAGAGTGCACCGTTTCTCTTTATCTCCCAGAAATAAGGGTCCATTTTCTTAGGTTGGTAAATATATATTCACTCTCACAGGAGCTTTTTCATAGGGAGTCACAGGCCCTTCCAAAAAGATTGTATTAGTTTGAAGTACCACCAGCAGTGTTAAAGTATTCCTTTCAATTGTTCAGATACATTCATGACAGTATTTTTTTTTTTAGGGGGGCATTGTGATGTGTGCCATTATCACTGAGTTTAGGTGACATATCAGAGTGATTTTGATTTGCATTTCTCTGATAATTAGGGACAATGAACACTTTGCTATTTGTTTTTTAGACATCCTGTTGTCTTTGTAGAAAGTTCTATTTATCTCTCTGTCCCATTTTATAAAGGATTTTGGGCTCTTTATGTTGATTAACTTGAGTTCTCTGTAGATCCTAGTTAATCTTTTGTCTGATTCATAAAATTTAAATATCTGATGATTATCTATTTGCCATGGTTGTTGTCTCCTTGGAAATTCAAAAGTTATTTAGTTTAATTAAGTCTCATTTGTTTATTTTGATGCTATTGAAATTGATACCAAAGTATTCTTCATAAAGTCTTTCCTCAGGCTGATAACTTCAAGTGTTTTCCGAAACTTTCTTCAAGAATTTTTATTGTTTCATGCCCTGGATTTAGATCTTTTATCCGTCTTGAATTGATTGCCTGTGGGGTTGTGGATGGATGGATGAATGGCTTCAATTAGTTTAAGTAATGTGCCACCTATGCCTATACTCTTCTGTGCTCTAATTTTAAAGTGATGAATTTTATTGAATGCTTTTTCTATGTCTATTGAGAGGATCACATAGTATTTGTTTTTGTTTATGTTGATATAGTGAATGTCATTTGTGGATTTGTGTATGTTAAACCAGCCTTACATTCTGGAATGAATACTACTTGGTGTTGATGTATGACTTTTTTCATCATAAGCTATAATATATTGGCTAGAATTTTATTGAGAAAATTTTTATTTATGTATATAAGTGAAATTGGTCTGAATTTCTCCTTTTTAGTTGCATCTTTTCCTGGTTTTTCTCTCAGGGTGATGTTTGCTTCATAGAAAGTTTTGCAGAAGATTCCTTTTTTTCAATTTTTTATTTCTGCAGTATATATATAAGCTCTTCTTTGAATGTTTTATAGATTTTGTTTGTTTGTTTGTTTTTTGGGGGCAGGGCTGGGCTTGAACTCACCACCTCTGGCCTATGGGGCCAGTGCCCCACTTCTTTGCACTCAGGTGCCACCCTGTTTTGTAGATTTCTAATGTAAAACCATCTGGATCCAGACATTTTATTGTTAGGAGATTTTTTTTATACTATATTTTATAGTATAGTATAGTATGTTTTTGTAGTATGTTTGATGACTTACCTTGCAGTAAGTCTGTTGAGGAAATTTATTTCTTGTTTATTATGTCAAAGGATAGGGTGATATCCCAGATATTCATCCACTTGTTTCACATTATCAAATTTCTGAATATATTTTTCCAGATAGTATTCAGAAATGTTCACTTGTATACTTTTGGCATGTTTTGTTATTTCCCTTGCACCATTTTTGATTGAAGTCATGAGAGATTTCACTTTCTTGAAAAAGTCTGAAAAAAAGATTTATATAATTTGTTAATTTTAATTTTTTTCAAAGGACCATCTTTTTGTTTCATTAATTTTCTGAATAAATTTTGTAATCAATTTCATGAATCTCTGATTTTATTTTATGTATTTATTTTCTTCTTCTGGGTTTAAGATTAGATTGTTCTTTATTTCCCAATTCTATAAGATGATTTTTGAGATTTTTTGATCTGCTCTATTTCAATTTTTCAAATGTAGGTATCCAATATTTTCTCTCAGGACTGTTTTAGCTGTATTCCACCAGTTTGGGTAACATGTTTCTTCATTATTCTTATGTTAGAGAAATTTAATAATTACCTCTTTTGACAGTTTCTCAACCTAGCTATAATTCAGTATCAGGTTATTTAATTTCCATGTCCTTGTGTGGCATGAACATTTTAGTTGGAGTAGAGTTCCAATTTTATAGCTTTGTGGTCAGAGAAGAGACAAGGTATCATTTCTGTTCCTTTAATATTGCTAAGGTTGATTCATATTCTAGAGATATATTCTTTTATTTTGAAATGATATGTTCTGTAAATGTTTATCAAATTTGTTTATATATTTATCACATTTGCTCTAGTGTGGCATTTAAGTCCTTTGTATCTTTGTTTAGTTTATGCTTTGAGATCCTGTCCAGTTCTGTCGGAAGGCTGTTAAAATGCCTGGCTGTTAAGGTGTTATAGGCTAACATATTGCTCAGACCCCTCAAGGTCTGTGTTACAAATCTGTGAGCATTTAAATAGGTAGATGAACATTTAAAAATTGAAATGTCAATTATAATTAAAAAATAAGAATAAAATGTCTTATTGTTGTATGGTTCCTTTTACCAGTATGAAGTGTCTTTTTAAATCTTAGTTGCTGTGAATCCACTTGTATCTAAGAATAAGTTTGCAACCCATTCTGATTCTTGTTTGCTAGAAATATTGTTTTTTATCCTTTGACTTGAGTCTTGATTTCTTCCTCAGCACTAGGTATTCCTCCTGTAGACAGCACATGAATGGCTTTTTTGTTTGTTTGTTTGTTTGTTTTTCCAATCAGCAATCCTTAAGTCTCCTTAGTTGGGAATTCAATCCATTGACACTAATTGAGATAATTTTCTTCATTTTATTATTACAAAATATGTTATGTAGTTTTATCATTTGTAGAAATTAAGTTTTGGCCTTTAGATGCTTGGTTCTGCTTAGGTGATGATCCATTATGGTGTTCAATGTTGAGAACAGGTCTAAGTATTTCTTGTAAAGCTGGTGTTGTTGTGGAGAATTTTCATAGTGCTTGTCTATCCACAAAAGTTATGATTTCTCCATCAATTTTAAGCTTAGTTTATCAGGATACAAAATTTGGGGCTGAAAAGTGTTTTTAGCAGTGTTGAAGATAGATTACCATGCTTGGAAACTTTCAGTTGAGAAGTTTGCTGTCATTCAAATTGCTCCGCCCTTGTAGTTTAGTTGCACTTTCTCCTAGGTGCTTGGAGAATTTTCCTCTTTGCCTTGACTTTGGACAGGTTCATTACAATGCCTCTATGAAATGCATTGTTAGTGTTGAGATGACCCAGGATTCAATGCTCACAAAGGAATGTGTTGGGATCTTTAAAAAAATATGAGAAGTTTTCATTTATGATACTCTCCAGTAGACCTTTCATGCCCTTGGGCATCTTCTTCCCCTTCAGGGATTCCTATTATTCACAAGTTTGATCACTTCATGGATTCTCAAAGTTCTCTAAGTTACAGTTCTGCTTTCTCTGTTTTTTTCCTGCTCCTATATTTTCCTGGGTTAACTCAAAAACTTCATTTTGTCACTCGTATGTTCTTTCTTCTCCATTAATCTATTTTTGATAATTTATGTGCTTCTTTCTAGTCCCTGATTGTTTCTTTCATCTCCATAATCTCTGGCATATCCTTCCCATATATTCCAGATATCTATTATCTGACTTCTCCATCTTTTAGTTTTCTCATCTTTTCCATTTATTGTTCTAATCAACCACATTTTAAATTTACTTTCTATCAAATTCATCATTGTTTTATTGGAATAGTCTTCTGTAAAAGCTGCCTCATGATCCCTTGGAGGAGCGTTGCTGTATTAATGATTTTTGATGGTGCATGAATTATTCTTTTGGTTCCTCCTCATGGATGCTTTCTTCTTGTTCATCTCCTTGTGCTCCTTTTTCATTATCACTTCCTTCTTTGCTTCAAGTTGCTTTATTTCAGAGGTTTGGTGATAAAGAGGTCTCTTGCTATGGGGTCAAAAGGTGGATAAGTATTAAAGTGAACAAGGGGAAACAAGAGTAAAAAAAAAAGGAAAAAGAAAGAGTAAGAGAAAAAAGGAAGTAAAACAAAAAAGAGGAGAAGGTATAATAGTAAAAAAAATTGAAAACAGGGAAGGAGGACAGGAAGGGCAAATGTGAATGATGTAAGAAATGGTATTGTTCACCCGGTGCTAAGACCATGCCTGTAACTTATGGATTTTGAGGAGTTTAGATGAGTGTGTTTTTCTATGTCAGACATGTCTTACTATCCACAAAACAGCCAGAGTCTACCTCTGCCAAAAATATAAACAGAAGAGAAAGCAAAAGTAAAAAATAAGAAGAAAAATTGAGTAAGGATAAAAAGGAAAAAGAAAAGTTCTGCAGTGTAATCTTGCTAATACTTTCTTCCTGAGCCAATGGTAGAAAGTTCTCCTGGCCTCTTTGATCCTATTGCTGTGGTCACCTGCCAGACCACAGCTTGTCACACTAGGCTTTGTCAGGGGCCGTGCCTGGGCCCAGCACGCCCCTGAGTAACAACATCGTGCTGAGAGGAAGTACATCGCTGTGGCTTTAATGATAAACAAGTTTAAGGAAGTACCCCTAATTGGCCCGGAGGCCACATGCTGCGCTCATGGCCTTAGCGTGCCCCACTGCTTTGTATAGGAATTGTGCATGCCCTGTGCACGTGTGCTGTGCTGTGATTGGCTGTGCCACATTATAAGAGTGGTGCTGGGGAGGACAAAGGGGAGAGAAGAATCACCCGGGACGAAAAG
>CAUYPK010060091.1:0-16230 GCA_963574355.1 Loris lydekkerianus | reverse complement strand
TTACTACAACAGCCACCAATATCATAACTCATCTGAGGAATTACTGAGAACAAGACATTCTCCTGGCAAGCCTGGAAATCTCTTGTGACTTGGAAGGCAAGCCACCAAGTAACTCAGTAATCCTGGAGGAGCAAAGTTCAGTTCTCTAGTAGTAAGGCTGATGTTAAACATTAAGCATTTTATGTCACTTCCTTGAAGGATTAGTGGAGAAAAATTGCATGTAGTATTTTGGAGATCATTTCCCTTACCACCCTTGAAGATCATTTCCTTGAGTACATACTCTCTGGCACCTCTGAGATCACTTCCCTGAGCACACAGCCCCTGCATGTCTTTGCTTAGGGATCTTTCTGCCCATTATGTATCTTCTCAATAAAAGGACTCTGCGAGAAGTGCTCGGGGCTATCCTGCATCGATGGTTAACCTCACCTCTGGAAGTGTGTATTGTCAATCCATGCCTCGCATGATCATTTATGTGGTCGTGACAGGTGGGAATAGCAGAATGGCCACCTGGAACAGCCAGTGTCTCTGGTGTGTGCCATTGTGACCTGCCTCGGGGACAGTCTGAACTCCAGAATCCTTAATCTGCATTAATGCTGATAAGGCCAATCTAACATGCTCAGACTCTAGGTAGCCTCGTCCCCAGAGTCATAGGACTCCCACAAATAGTCAAGATTTATTTATTGAGCTCCTACTGAGGGCTGAGCCTCGTGCCAGACTCTGGGAACACAGCCATGAGCAAAACATGCACATTTTTGCCCTCAGAGACCTCACAGCCTAAGAAAGAAAAGCAGGTACTTACAACAGCAATTGTGGCAGTGCTAAGTGCCTCAGGCTCCCATGAGGGGCTGCACCTCAGAGTGAGGCCACCGCACCCTTTCCTTGTTCCTTTCAGAGGAGGTACCTTTCTATTGGGCAATGGTACCATGCCCGCCCGGGAAGGTAGGCATCTAGCGAATGGAGAGTGACAGTCAATCGGCTTCAGTGTTTCCACATGTGGCTTCCTCCTCAAATGCTGCCTTTGCTGCAGGAACAGGTTTTTCCACATTGGGAAAGTAGAGTCAGTGACTCTTAACACGCCAATGGCAAGCACTCCCCATGCTGGCAGACGTCTCTGAGGACACAGGCAGGGAAAAGGCCAGGATGTGAGGCCAAACACGCTGCTGTATTCACATCAGACTCACAGGGGCCTCTGTCCTCACTTGGACTCTTGTCTGGACTGCGCATTTTGAACTCTGGATCGCAAGGCAAAACGCCGCTAGGAAAGCAAACTGTTCATAGGCAAGAGTTTCTGATTGATTCTGGTCTCTGTGAGCAAGGGTCTTACTCCATCTTCCTTCGTCTTCCACACAACATGGTCTCAGTTCAGGTTCTTCAAAAGCAGACCCTGAGATGACAATTCACGTGCAAGCAATTTACAGAACATGCCCCCATGAGGAGGCCAGGACAGGAACAGGGCGGGGAAGGGTCCGAGCAAAGGCACAAGTCAGGTAAAGTCCCAGCTTCTGCCTGGCGCTGCAGGACAGCAGCTCAGGGCAAGCCCACATGCCTCAGAGCTTGTCCCAGCCTGGGCATCATCTCAAAGGAAGGAAGAAACAAAGAAAAAGAAAGAAAAGGAAAGAAGGGAGGGAGGGAGAGAGGACGGCAGGTGGAGGAAGGGGACAAATAACAGGCAGACACAGCCCTCAAAGGCAGGGAAAGCCCCCCCCCCCCAAGCTAGGCCTCACTCTCCAACCCTGCCCTGTCCACCTGCCCACTGTCACCTGCAGCTCTGGCTCCTTCAAGGCAGAAGCCAGAACAGAGTCACGCAAGGTCCTGCTTGTTGGACGCCCATATGGTGCTGGGTTTCGTCAGCCTGGAAACATATTTAATGCTGACTTTGTGGTGGGTATTTTCATGGGTTCTTCAGAGACCCACCTCCTCCAGGGTCTCCCACCTGTGTTTTTGGGTTTGGGCAATGTACTCGCAGCTGGTCACAGAGGGCTCATTACTCAACCCAGAGCCATGGGACTATGTACCTTCAGTGTCCCTCTGCTAAGGCCTCCTCAGCACTCCCTGTGGCCTTCCCTCCAGGGAAGAATCTACAATAACAGCTCCCTGGCTCTCCCTCCTGGCCCACTAGGACACTCTGTCCAGGAGAGCACACTTCACTGCTTACACCACAGCCCCTGTGCTCCTTCCAGACATGAGTCAGATCCTGGTCCATTATCTACCCAACAGTCTCTCCTTGAGCCCCTCTCTCTGGCCTTGCGTTGACAAAAAGATACTGCAACACCTCCCCAACAGGGGCAGGGAGGAGCTGTGGGGCTCACATGGACTCCCTGAAAGAACCCTTCCAATCACCAGATCTCTGCCACTTCCATTGCTGGCTCCAGGGCTCATCCTTGGCACGTCCTGCATAGGTAGCCTGGAGTCTCACATGAAATTGGAAGAGCACGTGGTTCACATAGTCTCTGGTCCTCAGCCAAAAATGAGTCTGAGAAATTCCACTCTAACACCCACTGTGCATGTAGACCATGCTACAGTCCAGGAAAGCTGTGGCTCCCTGTCATTGTTTAACTTTTTAAAAATTGAGTAATAGCCTATCTCGTAGGAGCCTCACTTAAAATATGAAAAGTCTGCAGGTCTGTAAATCTACAACAATAATGGGGTCTAACAGAGTTATGAGGAATAAATGAAATACCCAAGAAAAAGGCCCTAACACAGGCTGGCATGGAGCAAGTGCTGAATAAATGCTGCACTTATCACCATCATCATCATTACACCATGTGAAGAGAAATATGGGGACCTGAGCATCTTGGTTGGGTTTAACATTTTAATACATATTTGAGAACAACTTAGCCCTTTTGGTCTCTGTGATTGGTAAGTGCATGTTGGGTAACCACCCAGCACACCTTTTACTGATCATCATTGAAAGCCGTCCCACTCCTCCTGACCCACCGATGGGGAAAATCTCATAATTAGGCTAAGAGGTAAAGAAAACAGAACATCAGTACAATTGCCTGAATTTGAACTGTTCAATATCTTACAAAAGGAACCATCCTTACCCCTGCTCAAATTGCCCAATGCCAAGAACGTGGAGTTTCATAATCTCTGCTCCAATAATCTCAGTTCCTTTCATTCAAATCCTACAGTATTTCTCATGGTTTGTTTTTAAGTATGTTAGTTTTATATTATAACCAATTCATCTTGCTGTCACCACCAGAGCACAAAGGAAGAGTGCTCTCTTTTGCTCTTCTATTTAATAACTCAAAGCCCCACCTATTACAAGAATAATTTCTTCCATTGCAGAGTTTTCCCTTTATAAGCCAAAAGCCCCAAGGGGCTATTTAACCCACTCCTGTCCTGTTGCCTCCCAGAAAACTTGCGGGGTGCACTGGGGTTCCTCATTCTCTGTGGCCATTGCTGGACTCCTGCCACTCGTAATGCCCAGCACCCCCTCCTCCAGCCTCTGCTTTGGTGGTGGACACAGGCAGTGGTTTCTTTGAAGGGGAGGGGGAGAGGGAAGAAGAAGCAGGCCTGGCTCCCGTGCTACGTTTCTTTAAACATTGATTGCCACACTTTAGGAACCAATTTTTTCCCTGGAAGCCACAGTGTTTTATTAAGTCAACCACATTAACTGCCATGTGAGTTGTATTTTACTCATGTTAGTTTTGAGCCTGGAGCCTTGTGAAGCATATATAACTCACAAGTCTCTCTTTTTTAAAATTTCAGATTGATATGAGGGTAGAAACAATTAGGTTTTAGTGTTTGCATTTGCTAGGTGAAGTCCCTGTTGTAGTCGTGTCCTGAACTCAGGTGCAGGTGTGCCATTGACCCTCCATTGTGCCCATTACGTGGGAGCTCACCAATCCCCCTCCCTCCTCTTCCCTCCTCCTTGTCCCACTTGAATCAAATTGCGTTTTTCTCTTGTGGGGGCATATATTAGGTCATCTACTGGTTTCACATTAGTATTGAGTACATTGGATACTTGCTTTTCCATTCTTGTGGTACTTTTCTAAGAAATATGTATTCACTCGTCTCTTGACCTAATAAAACCATTGTCCCAAGGCCAAAAAAAATTTTTTTTTTCTAGTGTGACAGAAAATGTGCAAGAGACGTGTGAATTATATTCATGAGGCTCCAAGCTCAAAGCTAGCATAAGTTCAACTCACATGGCAGCTAGTATGTAAATTCCCAGCTCTTGCAGCTTGCATGCATTCTTGGTTATTTCCCCAAGGCCACTGACAGTGGCAGAGTGGCAAGGACAGGAGGGTCTCCACCAGCAGCCACACGTGGAATCATCTGCCACAATCACCCAGGCCCTGGGAGAGACCACACCCCTGCACCATGCTGCCCTCTCTAGCAGTGAGCTTCTCTTGGGGGTCCCAGTGCTCTCTGCTCTCTGCCTGGCGGCCTCAAACTGGGGCCAATTTAATCCATCAGGGAGGTGTTGTCAGCATCTGTAGGAAGGAAAGGGATTCGCGTCCCCATCCCTCTCCTTTGGATCTCCGTGGCTCCAGTGCCAGGTTGCTCGCTTCTTCCCAGCAACATCTGGGCTCCCTCACTAACAGGGCAGGTAGGTCTTCCCAAGACAAAGATTTGTGTGAGGGAACTGCGTATCACCACAGCAAGAGAGAGAGGCGATGTCAGTTAAAAGAGGTTTCGATGTCTGCTTTTACACGGCCGTTGCACTTAAAAGGGATGAGGGAGAAAAATGAATTCTTCCACGCTGGGCATCATTTGCCACCTAAAAGTTTCAAAATGTTCAGTGAGTCACATCAATATTGGGAAAATCTAAACTCCAAGACAGACTTACCACAACTAGCCAGGAATTAGGACACCTAAGAAGCTAGCAAGAGAACAAGGCCTCAAGGCCATCTAGGCGAAGGATCTGGAAAAAATTAAGGAAACTGCACCGTCTGGATGGTTATCTCAAAACACACACACACACACAAGATCTGTCATCACCTCCTGTGGTGCACACCACACGCAGTGATGGCTTTGGGAGCGGTTCATACACAGCACCTATGGTGGTGGCAACCTCTCTGCCATTAGTTAAGAGAAATTCCTGACCCAGATGCCAGATGCACTGAGTCACCTGGAACATCCTCTTCCTGGCTGCATGAGTAAGAAGGTGTGGTTTCAAGTGCTTTAAATAATTTGCCTTTGAGAAAAAGTATCTATCAATACATGTAAAACCAAACTTTTAATTCCTCTGTCTGGGGACCAGAAGGATTTTGTCTGTTGTTGATCTGTGCTCTGCTTGGTAATGAGAGACTGGTCAGATCGTGCTGTTTGCCGTTCAGATTACTTTTGGCAGGTAATCTTGTCTTCACTGGATGGAATATGACAGCAATGTGAAATTTTAAACTTTTTTGAAAACACAAGGTCAGAAACATAGGAGAAAGAATTTTGAGTTGGAGTCTGGCTCTGAGAGAGATTTGTAGAATATCAAAGCTGACAAAACTCTGAGTTGTGGGAAGTTCTTGGCCTCCTGATTAGAAGCAGCTACTACAGCATCTGTGCTCTGCCATATTCTCTGCCCTCCCCCCCTCCAGCAGTCATCTGTGAATAAACCCCAAAACTTCGCCTGAAAATACAAAGACCTTGAAAACTAGCCCAAACCCACTTCCTAGCTTTAATTTCCACCTCACCCTGTCTAAAATCTGCACCCCAATTTCATCATTCCCTGTGTATAGAACAGTCTTCCTGACCTCAGTGCTCACCTCCATCCAGGAGGCTCTTCCTCCCTTCGGAACTTGCCAAAACCCAGCTCAAAGAGCATCTTTTAAGAAAGGCTTTAAAACTGGTGACTCTTCCTTTAAGCTTCTATAGCACTCAGAACTTAAACTGATAGCTCACTCTAGTACTCTGGGAGGCCAAGGCAGGTAGATGGCTTGAGGTCAGGAGTTTGAGACCAGCCTAAGCAAGAGCGAGACCACGTCTCTACTAAAAATAGAAAACACTAGCCAGATGTTTTGGCAGGCATTGTAGTCCCAGCTACTCAGGGAGGCTGAGGCAAGAGCCCAGGAGTTTGAGGTTGCTGTGAGCTATGATCATGCCACAGCACTCGACCCAGAGTGACAGAGTGAGACTCTGTCTCAAACTGTCTCCCCACCCACTGCCAAACCCAAACTAAACACAAAAAACCTCAACTATTTAATTGCACAATACAGTGATTATCTGTTCACTCATCTGTCTCCTGTGAGATCTGATCTCCAGGGAACAACAATGTCTCATTTTCTGCCTGTGCCCTGGGCCAGGTGATGCCTGGCCAGGTGCACTCAACAAATGGATGCCGGCTGCTGTTGTGGAGGGTCAACAGAATGCTGATTGGCCCTTCCTTTTCTGATCTAGAAGCAAAGCATCTGAGGACACCTGCAGAGTTACCTGGAAGGGCATGAGGCCACCCTCCGAGACCACCTGCAGAGTTACCTGGAAGGGTGTGAGGCCACCTTCTGAGACCACCTGCAGAGTTACCAGGAACGGTGTGAAGCCTCCCTCCCAGACCACCTGCAGAGTTACCTGGAAGGGTGTGAGGCCGCCCTCTGAGACCACCTGCAGAGTTCCCTGGGTGTGAGGCCACCCTCTGAGACAAACTACAGAGTTACCTGGAAGGGTGTGAAGCCTCCCTCTGAGACCACCTGCAGAGTCGTATGGAAGGGTATGAGGTCACCCTCTGAGACGACCTGCAGAGTTGCCTGGAAGGGTGTGAGGCCACCCTCCGAGACCACCTGCAGAGTTACCTGGAAGGGTGTGAAGCCGCACTCTGAGGCCACCCACAAAGTTACCTGGAAGGGTGTGAAGCCACCCTCTAAGACCACCCACAGAGTTACCAGGAAGGGTGTGAAGCCACCTTCTGAGACAACCTGCAGAATTACCTGGAAGGGTGTGAAGCCACCCTCTTAGACCACCTGCAGAGTTACCGGGAAGGGTGTGAAGCCACCCTCTGAGATCACCTGCAGAGTTACCTGGAAGGGTGTGAAGCCACCTCCTGATACCACCTGCAGAGTTACCTGGAAGGGTGTGAAGCGTCCCTCTGAGACCACCTGCATAGTTACCTGGAAGGGTGTGAAGCCACCATCTGAGACCACCTGCAGAGTTACCTGGAAGGGTGTGAAGCCACCTTCTGAGACCACCTGCAGAGTTACCTGGAAGGGTGTGAAGCCGCACTCTGAGGTCACCCACAAAGTTACCTGGAAGGGCGTGAAGCCGCACTCTGAGACCACCCGCAGAGTTACCTGGAAGAGCGTGAAGCCACCCTCTGAGGCCACCCACAAAGTTACCTGGAAGGGCGTGAAGCCACCCTCTGAGACCACCTGCAGAGTTACCAGGAAGGGTGTGAAGCCACCTTCTGAGACCACCTGCAGAATTACCTGGAAGGGTGTGAAGCCACCCTCTGAGACCACCTGCAGAGTTACTGGGAAGGGTGTGAAGCCACCCTCTGAGATCACCTGCAGAGTTATCTGGAAGGGTGTGAAGCCACCTCCTGAGACCACCTGCAGAGTTACCTGGAAGGATGTGAAGCGTCCCTCTGAGACCACCTGCATAGTTACCTGGAAGGGTGTGAAGCCACCCTCTGAGACCACCTGCAGAGTTACCTGGAAGGGTGTGAAGCCACCTTCTGAGACCACCTGCAGAGTTACCTGGAAGGGTGTGAAGCCGCACTCTGGGGCCACCCACAAAGTTACCTGGAAGGGGGTGAAGCCGCACTCTGAGACCACCCGCAGAGTTACCTGGAAGAGTGTGAAGCCACCCTCTGAGGCCACCCACAAAGTTACCTGGAAGGGCATGAAGCCACCCTCTGAGACCCCCTGCAGAGTGACCAGGAAGGGTGTGAAGCCACCTTCTGAGACCACCCACAGAATTACCTGGAAGGGCGTGAAGCCACCCTCTGAGATCACCCGCAGAGTTACCTGGAAGGGTGTGAAGCCACCCTCTAAGACCACCTGCCTAACTCAGGTAACACAGATGCAGATGGAGTCTGATGCTCCGTCTGATCTGACCTTGTGCATGAGTCATAGACCCTGGGCTTTGGCATTGATCTTACAAGCATACTCCTAACTCTTCACTAGATTCACATTTTACTACCTCTATAGGCAAGACCCATCCTTTTTATTGCAATGCAATGGAAACATCTAGACATTGAAATGTTAGTCAACAAGTGTTACTGTCAAGTCCCTGTCCGGCACAGTGTTGGAAGCACCTGACACTTGTCTCACTTCCAGCCCTTGAGCAGAGGGTGAGGTTCCTCAAGTGTCTTACACGACTCCGGGGATGGCTCACTCAGCAAGGGAGCTTTGCCAGACCTACAGGAAAAGGGGAGAGATAGCAGTGAGGGGATCGGGATGATTCTAAACCATTGCTGTAAATGTTTTGACAATCCTCCCAACTAGAAGTGGTATCTAAGTCCCCACTCCTCAAATCTGCATGGACATGTGACTACTTTGACTAGAACACGGGGGAAGGGCTGCCACATGATTTCGACACTTAGATCATAAAAGGCTTTCCACTTACTCATGGGAAGACTGCACTGGGAGCCTGAAGCCTCCTTGTAAGGATCCAGGCTGAACCGTGCCATGGCCTGAGTGTTTGTGTCCCCTTTAAAATTCATGTGTTGAAAACTAAGCTCTAATGTGATGGTATTTGGAGATGGGGTCTTGAGAGGTGACTGGGTCATGGAGGCAGAGCCCTCGTACCCGGGACACTAGTGTTCTTAGAAAGCCTGGAGAGCACCTTGCCTCCTCCCAGCATGTGAGGGTATAGTGAAAAGAGCCCTGTGAACCTTCCCCGCCAGACTCTGAATCTGCCAGCACCTTGGTCTTAGACTCCCCAGACTCCAGAATGTTGTGAAATAAGCCACCCCAGTCTGTGGCAGTTCATAGCAGCCGGAATGGATGAGCCACAAGTAGAGCCACGCTTCCAGCAGATTTCCTGCCACCTTCATGATAGAAAAGCCACGGGCTCTCAATTCATGCCACCCTCCCACAACTGGGAACCCACCACAATCAGGACGTCACCAAGACCTGGTGACTGTCCCAGCCCCAGAACCACATCAGCTTGCTGCAGCCCACCCCAGCAGGATGAATGCCCAGGACCTCACATCTCCACACCCCCAACCTGCAGTGCCCATCGCTGTGAGAGGAAGGCAGGGGCAGGAGAGGCCAGGGCCCCTGTTGGCTTTGTTTCTGTTTTTCAGCACTCCCGGGTTTGTAGTATGAGAAAGCACACTCAGAAGTTAAGACGGATGTCGAGTCCAAATCTGCAATATCACCCTGGTGCCTTCTCCCTCTACCAGACCGTGAGCAACTTGGGTTCCCCTGCGCATCACTCCCCCAAAGTATCTAGAAGTTTTCAAATAATCGTTGAGATAGGAAGGAGGGTTCAGTGGAGGGGGGAAGGAAGGCTCCCGAAGACCCATGTGCCTCTTGCAAGTTTCCTCCAGACACAGAGCGCTCACCGGCAGGATAACGCGATCTTAGTCTTAAATTGCCTCTGTGCTACACATTCCCCACATGCCCTTCCTGCTCCCAGACCCACTGTCCCCTCGTCTCGCCCGCCCCGGGGGGCCGAGCTCCGCAGACCGCACCCCCTGTGACTTCGGGTTGGGCTTGGCCGTGGAAGGCACCTGCAAAATATCAGACGGAAGGGGAGAGCGGCCAGGTTGTGGCCCAGTCCCCTCCCTTCAGGCTGTCTTGTGGCTTTAGACCACCTGCCGCACGGCCCAGTTCTTGACCGGTCCTCTGCTGGCGCAGCCAGAGCGGCCGTCCTGGACCTCTGTCCAGCGCTCGCCCTGGAGTGTGCTGTGTCTTTGCTGCCACACTGACTCAGCGACTGCAGAGTGTCCCAGCCCACCGGCCTGCACATGCTCCCCTCCTGCAGGGCACGGTAAGCCGCAGGTCGCCCTGCCCCCGGCTGGACTTCCTTCCTGCGCTGACACTGGGCCTGCTGCCCCAGCACAGGAGCCCTTGGAACCTGACGCGGCTGTGGCTCCGCGTGAAGTTTCCAGAGAAGCAGCGAGCTGGCCTGGAGAGGACAGGTGGGCCAGCCGCATGGCTCCAGGCATCCAACTGCGCAGTCTCAGTTCCGCACCTGTAAAGGGGAGAAAACCAACCCCCCCGCCCGGACTGGAAAGCGTTATGTACGTAAAACAGCGGAGCAAACCCAGCGCCGGCGCACGACGTTAGCTGACACCGTCCCCCAGGGGGCGCTCTCTCCTCCCCACTCGTACGTTTTTCCCTCCCGCTCTCTGAGTTCCTCTTCAGGAACAAATTGATACCTTCACTAGTGCTACCATCCTGGTGATCTAAATCTCTGTTCTATCTAGAGAGGAATGAGGAAAGAAAAAAGGCAAGGCAGAGGAGACAGTTAACAAATCATTTTCACTCCTAAATAGACAGCCCTGTCCCCGGGGGCCCTGAGCTGCCTGCCTTACCGAGCTGGGGTGGAGAATTGGCAAAGTCACTACTGTGGTTTGTGTCTGTGGACGGTCAACAGAGACTTTAGGCTTGGGCTGAAAGAGATGGTTAAGAGTAATTGGGATGGACTGAGGCCAGAGGAAAGTGTGGCTGATCCCCGATTTTCACGGCTCTTTGTGCCACAGTTGTTCCAGACCCCCTCCAGATCTCCGTCAGCTTTGGGGGTTTCATCTAAAAGAGTGGCTGGGACAGCTGGGCAGCCGGGCAGTTTTAACAGGTTTTGATGAATCCTGACTTTACATTTTTCCAGATAAAGAAGCTTTTACAGTATCTCGGGAGCTCTGGTTACAAGGAATAATGAAAGGCCTCTTAAAAGAGTGAAGTTTTTTTTTTTTTTTTTTTTTTTTTTAATCACAGGTCTAGAGGGAATGATTTAATTGTATTGGGAAGGTGAAGACTTAGCTACAAGATGCAGATAAAAATCAGAGTTCTTTAGGAGACTATTTGAAAAAAGGTCTACATATTGTATTATTCTAATATAATCAAATATCCCAGTTCTAAACTGAGTGACATTTAAACCCCCAAGCAAAGCATGCCTGAACTAAAAATTATGGGTTTAACTGTTCCATTATGATAGGAGGCGCACCTCATGCCTAAACATAAACAGGCTAAGGGAACAATGAAAAAGGCCTCTATCCATGGACACAGCTATTCAGGTGCACAAACATCTTCCCTACAGTCAAAGTACGTAACAACTGGCGCAGCACAAGTGCCAGCCGAGCAGAGCAGATGTAGCCACTATCTGATCTCCACTCAGCCGGACAGCTCTGCCTGTGTCCTGTGAACAGCTCTCTGCTCGTCGCCTGTCACCTGCAGCAGCTCCTCGGCCTACAACAAAACAATTCACCATGCAGAGCCCTCTACACTTTCCAAAAGTGAAACCCAAATTCTTCAGGATTGTTTTATTCTTTGCCGTCTATCTTCTCTACTTCACTACCCAAAATAACTTTGTAACCTCTTGGCAACTTACAAGCAGGCAGTCTCCCTAAGCAAGCAGGGCAGAGCGTTGTGTCTGAGTTAAGAGAGGCTGTGGGGGCAGCATCAGCGGCTCAGTGAGCAGGGCTCTGGCCCCATATACCAAGAGCGGCAGGTTCAAACCCAGCCCCAGCCAAACTACAACAAAAAATAGCAGGGCGTTGTGGTGGGTGCCTGTAATCCCAGCTACTCGGGAGGCTGAGGCAAGAGAATCACGCCTGTAATCCCAGCTACTCGGGAGGCTGAGGCAAGAGAATTGCCTAATACCAGGAGCTGGAGGTTGCTGAGAGCTGTGTGAAGCCATGGCACTCTACCAAGGGTGATAAAGTGAGACTGTATCTCTAAAAAAAAAAAAAAAGAGAGAGAGAGTGAGAGAGAGGCTGTATCACAGGAGACAGCTGGCCTCATGAGGCCTTGATCCTGACTCTTGAGGGACGCAGCTGCTCCTGCATTGGAGAGGGCGGTTGGCGGTGTGAGCGGCTGAGCAGGTCCAAGCCTGTTGAGACGTTTCTCACCATGCAAGCCTGGTCACACTGGCCTCTGTCCTATTCTGGCTAATAAAATTCAAATACAAAGAGTTGCAGTCACCAAAGAACCGGCCAGCTCAGCAGCAAGTGGGGTGGTGGAGGTGGTGGTGGGCTTGTCGGCTTTGCATGAATGCCTCTTCAAGACTTGTTTGTGTCTGGAGTTTCCAGCCCTCTGAAGTTAGCTTTTGTTGTTAACCATGCTGGACTGAAATCACACCTTCACACATCTGGGCAGAAGGTTCTCCTCATTCTCTGTATGCCTAGAGCCTAACCCAGCGTTAGGATCACTGGCCAGGTACTCAGAAAAGGTTTGTTGAGCTGAACAGGATTGGTCTTAGAGTGAAGTGAAGAGACTTGCACTGTACTGAAACAACAGTCTCTCCACTGTGTGGTTAATCCAACATAAGAAAATGATATTAATTAATTAGGCTACATTTAGTGTTTTATAATTCTATATTTCCAGTCCAAGAATTTTAGCAGCTGGTGAGAATAAAATTTTACACCCATGGAATGAAGCTCTTAAAGCATACTTTTAATAATGTGTATAAAAGCATGGATCAAACTCAACCCAGTTCAAAAAATGTTTTCAATTGCTTGGCATTCTCTTTTAAGGAATTATCTACAAAATCTTTTTATTTAAAAACGGCAAAATAATCAGTGAATCTCTTGGGTTTTTCTTTTCTTTTTTCTTTCTTTTTTTTTTTTTTTGTGATCCCGGAATAAAGTTTTCCACAAATAAAAGTTATAAGTACAATAATTGTAGTTTTAAACAGAGATGTGTATTATAGGAAACAAGTAATCTTCCTTTTATTTAAAAAAAATACTTGCAAACTTTTATTGATTTTGTTTTTATCACAGAAGGAATACCTCTTTATTGATAAAACTTGGGAAAATATGAACAAGGGATAAAGAAAAAAAATCATCCTACTTTACAGTCCATAAATTATCAGTGTAAATAGTTTACTTTTTTAAAATTTATTTATATGGCTCTATATGTTTTTTACCTGGGTAAGATTGTATGGTTTACATGGTTTCAAATCTGACTTTTTAAATTAATATCATAACTTGAACCTCATTAAAAAATCAAATGCAATACTCCAAGCATCAAAATCTCTAATTTTCTCTTCAAAAAATTAGGTATAGGCATGGTAAATAATAACCGAGGTATTGATGCTTGTTAACTATGGTGTAAAGATTTGTATCTTGGCCTGTTTATTCAGGTGGGAGATGTTCTGTGTAAATTTGAGGTATAGCTTGAACTCTTAGGACAAGAATTAAATTTTCTTTTTAGCTCATTCACAATCACTTGTGTGTTAAGTGTTACTGTCTGTCATGAATATGCCAATCTGTACACGTTAAACAGCTGACAGATCATACAAAAGACTAAGATACACTGGATTGTACTGGATAAGTCTGAATTAGCGTTAAAGAAATATGGTGCCTAATGTTACAGCAACACCTCATTCTTAACTGTGCAGCCAATGTCAGGTGTACCAAAGCATTCCTCTGACTGCTTTTGGGGGCAGTGTTGATAGGATAGGAATGAGGCATTTTGGAAACTCCGAGGGAAGATTGTATTAGAGGTCAGAGCTGATATCTATCTTAGAAACTGTTATGAGCTTTGTTGGTTACATTTTGCATCTTTGTAATAATTGAGATGTTTCTCACCAGGCAAGCTTGTAACAGAGTGTCTTTGTAACAGAGTGTCTCTCTGTTTTGGCCTATGTTAGAAATAAGATCATATCTTCCATAGTTTTTCTGTCTAACTCTACATGGAAGAGTTAAAAGAGTGTTACAAGCTCCAAAATGCTTCGAGAACAATTGCTTAGAGAGGAGGAAGGTGGAAGTCTATTTATGTTGGTGTGTAAGTACGGATGGAAGCCACACAGCACCAGGTCTTAGACCCTGTTCTTCAGGCATCCTTTATACATTCTCTTCCTGCCATGCTTCAAGCGATCCAGCTGGCCTTCTGTGAGGCCAGTAGCTAATTTGAAGTGCTGCCTGCAGGATTAAACCAACCCTTATACAACTGACTCAGTCCTTAATGCCATTTCTTATAGAGAATTTTGTGTGTGGGAATGGGGGTGGGTGTTGGGATGTGGGGAACTTGAATTTAAAACTAGAAATAAGATAATCTGGTCTGCATTCTCCCTGTTTAGACAGACTTTATGAGCAGTTGGATTTACATGAAAGCCAGACCATAGAGTGACAATTGATGGCTTGTGTGTAGACAAGCATTTATCCGGGTCGTGTTATCCAGATTGGTTTGTTCAAGCTCCAGGTCACTTTCTTATGCTAAGAAAGTTAGTAAACAGCAGACAAGTTGAGGAGAAACTACTAAAAGAAAACTGTCTTACACTTAAAAAATAATAATAAAATAATAAAATGGTGGCACTGATGTGCTTCTGGTCAGGACCACCCCTGGCCTTGCCCTTTTCGTTTTGGCAAATGACAAAATGAACATCTGGTCCTTGTCACCAGTGCCATACCCTGGTACAGATGGGCTGGCGTCAGCAGTAGAGTGTGGCTTTACATACAACTTATTTTTTATTTATCTGGTTGTCTCTCAAAACACTTAACCAAATCTTAGACTTTGTAAGAAGCAAGAGGAAGAGGAGGGCCCAGAGGAAAGCAATAAATATGACTGAGGGGTCAGCAGAGGAAGGAAGAACAATGGTCGCTTTCCCGGAATGCAGAGAATAGTGAGGGGGGGGTCCTGCACATCACCCCGGCCTAGGGACGAGGTCTGCTTTGCTTCCCTCTTCTGCGGGGCGTCTCCCTCTGTGCCTCTTGCTCCCCTTCCACACCCTCTACCTGTCCATGCCCTGGGTGGCTGAGTGGCTCCCTGAGGCTCCCTGGCCCTCTGACTTTGAGCTGGGCTGCCTGATGGGAAGCCCTCATGGGCTTAAAGGGAGTGACCCTGGAATATTCGCCCCCAGTTCTCCCTAACAGAGTTGCTGCAGGTGGCTATGTCCCTCCCCTGGAGGCCAAGGCCTGTGTGCACAGCCCTTCTTCATGGACCCCCTCTGGCTCTGGCTTCTGCTAAGCACACCCTACCCTGTCCCTTCAGGCCTGGGGCAGGGGGGAGGTAACGTGCTTGTTGTTACTAATTCTGGGTCACTGCATGACTTTTTGGGGTTTTCCTCACTCTGCCCATCTTTGAAATAACCCTCTTGTTAAACTTTCTTCAAATTATCCAGTTTGAGAGGACCTCTGGTCTCCTGCCAAGACCCTGACTGATAGAAATCTTAAAACTCAATGTCCCTCTTTGAAGGTTAGGGTACTTCATTCAATCTTCAGAATCAAACTGTGACCTGAGTGTCCTCAGCAGGGTTCTGTGGGGATAATAACTGTACAAATAATCAATCTGCAGTCCCAGCAAGTGGCTACTTACAATGGCGTCACCACTGCTGACAGTGACAGTGTGATAACGATGAACACGGGGCTGCTGTCATGCTCCCAGTCGCTGCCTGGTCCAGACCCTCCTCACAGCCGGCTTGACCCTCAGAACCCATCAGCAAGGTGGCTTTGTTTTCCATTTTAGAGTCGAGCGAATCAAGTATCAGGAAGTCTGGGTGACTCCCACCTGCCACCACACAGCCTCCATGTCTGGGTCAGGCTATGCTTCCTTGGGCGGCCTTCCCCGGCCCCCCCCCACCACAGTATTGACATTTCCTGCCCTCCCCCATTGCACTTCTCCCCTCAGGGTGTCACCAGCTGACACACGGTATTGTTCTCACCTGTGTCTGTTTCACTCCACTCAGTGGAGGGCAGAGCTCTTTGTTCTATTCACCGCTTTCACCCAGCGCTTAAAATAATTCCTGGCACATAGTAGATCCTCACTAAAAATGTTTGAGCCAATAAATGGTAAAGTTGCAATTCAGAGCCAGGTCTGTCTGAAGCAAAGCTTTTTGTTTTTCTACAACAGCCTCCTTTGCTAGTCATGATCAAGGTAAATAGGTAACAGCCACAAAGAGAAAAGACCACGGCATTGTTTCTGTTCTAGACACACCCGTTATGCAAACTGTGAGACAGCTAATGAAAGAAAACAAAATGACGCTCAGTTATTTGTTTGCAGAAATGTGTTGACTGTCGAGACACCTGCACATGTGGTGAGACCGTGTGGGCTGTGGACAAGTGGGGAGCCATGGAGACTCCAGGGGAAAAGAGTGCGCAGCCGCGGAGACGGGGGGGGCAAGTGCGAGAACGCGCAGCCACGGAGGCAGCGTGTGAGACAGAACAGCCACCGCGACTGGGGGCGACCCTGCAGC
>CAUYPK010060089.1:0-20834 GCA_963574355.1 Loris lydekkerianus | reverse complement strand
GATGAATAAAACACTTCTAACTTTGGCTCAGCGCCCATAGCACAGTGGGTACAGCGCCAGCCACATACAGTGAAGGTGGAGGGTTTGAACCTCGCTGGGGCCAGCTAAACAATAACAACTGCAATAAGAAAATAGGGCATTGTGGTGGGTGCCTGTAGTCCCAGCTACTTGGGAGACTGACACAAGAAAATTGCTTAAGCCCAGGAGTTTGAAGTTGTGGTGAGGTAGGCTAAGGCCATAGTACTCTAGCCCAGGTGACAGAGCAAGACTCTGTCTTGAAACACAATTGAAAAATACCAATTATGTTAAGATCTGGATAAAAGTAATTGAATTATTGCAATTAGTGAAAAGAAGAAAGTTGAAGGAAAAAGGAGCTGATACTTCTGGGGGACAGGGGACTCTGCTCTGTCCAGCACTCTGCCAAATTTTGCACACACTGTCTTAGAAGGAAGAAAGAGATTTGTGCTCTGAAACCTTTAGTCATAGTCATTTTATTTTTACTTCTCTAAGACTGTGTCCTTATCTGTTGAACATTATCAATAAGCTATGACCTGTTTTCTTCATAAAACTATTGTGAAAATGAACACCCTATATAGAACAAAAAATTATTTTAGTTAAGAAAATGGATATTTTTACTCTTCTTTGCATGATTTTATATTAAAAACAGTATTAGTCACTGCGCTACAGCCCCTTCTTACGTATTATAAATACACCACACACACACATGTTGGAAAGAGGATTCCCTGAACTGCGTTTACCACTGCTTACATATAGCTAAACATAACTAGTTTATACTGTTTTAAGATAATGGTACATTACCATTAATAGGGAATAGTTCTAACACTCCTCCAACTTCATCTCCAAGTCCTAAAAGCTTCAGAACAGTTATATGGCGCAGACCTGAAAGAAAATTAAAAAAAGATAAAGCCATAGAATTAGAGGAAAGGATTTTAGGTCGTCTTTTATTTCAAAAGCCTAATATCTGACAATTGAAAATCTCTTAAATTTAAAAATAATATAAAACATAACCTAGTTAAATGAAATAATCTATTTTATAAACTTTCAATAAGTACTTTTAAAATATTGAAAAAAAACAAATTGCAAATTTTAGTATTAACAACAGAGTCAAGTTTCTTTTTCGTATATGGAAATAGAAGAATTTTGCTCTTAAACTGTGATTCTCACTCTACTAGTAACAAACAACAGCAACAAAGCCCTTGGAACCTTAAAAGATCTGAGATTATCTAAGCTGCTTTTATGCTCTGAAAAAAGTCAAGCCTGAATTTAGAACAGCTGTTACAGATAACTTAACTTTCAGAGAAAGAACTGCAAATCCCATCTACTGTGATACTTAAAGAAATAGTTTTGCTTCCTCACACCAGAGTTTGCTGGCTTGAAGGGCAAGTTCTTATCACTTATTTAGAAGATTCAAAGGGGAAAGACTTTAGCTTGCCTTCATGTCTGGGCTAAAATTTAGGAGAGGAGGGAAGGTCAGGCCCTGGTCGCTTGTTGGAATTCTTTTGAAGATACAGAACACATGAAGGGATTCAGGAGAAGGGTGAAGAGGCCAAAGGGCCTGTCAAGTCCTCATGTCAAGATTTCATGGTTTTAGATAAAATTACAACCTAATCATTGTAATACCTCAGAGCTAATAAGATTATCGGTGCTTATTGTTTAGGGGAGAAAACTGAATACTGCCGTGGGAGAGCTCTTTGAAGGAGAAGCTAAAATCAAGGCAGAATGCTGTTCCTAAAATGTTTTTTCTATCATTACTTTTTTCCTAAAGAAGTGAAGCATTCTATTCTAAATATTGGTGAGTCATGATTTCAAAAGGGAGGCTCATGAATTTAATTATTCCTGGAAGACGATTTGTTCACATCTTTATATTACAGAAGGACTTGCTGTCACTGATGGGACATAGGCTCTGTGTGCAGATAAACTGTAAAGCATTACCTAATTGCTGCTGGGAAGACATCTTTTGAAAATTAACAAACTAGGGCTTTATTTATATTCTTATTGTCAAGAGTCATTAATGTCTCTAAGAACTACTATCTTAACTAGCACCATTGGTGGGTATATATAATTTAAGATAATTTAACATGTTTAACTTGATGCTGACATAATCGAATCTTCCATATTTTGATATAAAGTTTTAAATTATTAACCTTGACAATAGTGTAAGTAAAAATTCATGAATTTTTCTATCACTTTTACCATTATGAACTTGTTTTCTGCCTTCTTTTGAGTTATTGCATATCTTAAAATTGAAATGTACTTGTAATTTACATGTACTGGGTCATAACAAGGACTGGGGCTCTGTTAATGCTTTACAAAATGTACATGCCCCCCCTTTTAAATCAAATACAGGTTTTATAACTAATAGATGATTCTTCTTCCTAACAGAAGTATCAAAATAATGCTTATTCATATATGTTCTAATTATTAATTTTTTAACATGTAGCCTTTAACTACTTCCCACCCTCCGCCATGAATCTTTCAGAATTCTCCCTTTGCAGAGGCATATCTCCTTTCAGATTTCAGTCGTGACTTCTACTTTTGAAATTGTCATTATCTACATTGTGCTTGGTGATAAATTCCTTGTCCTATTTATCTTACTGTCTATCCATATTCAAAATGATACTAGCTCTTTCAGGCCACTAGAATAATAATGTTTCCTAAATAATGCATACGTTAATTTTCAAAATACTGAGCAATTCATTACAAAAACATACAAAGTAAACTATGTTTCTCTTTAACCTGATTGTCTTCAAAACAATGTTCTATTTAACAAATCTTTCTGTCTTCCTACTGCTCAGTTATACATCAAAATCCTTTTTAAGGGAAGGGCAATATGGTATAGTTTGCATCAATTAACACATTAATTCTCAAGGCCATTTTTCTTTTACAAAAGGTAATTAATCAATGGAGAAGAACTCAAGGATGGTACCCAAGGAGTTACATAAATGTTACCTAAGTAAATGATGATACATAAGTGTTATGACCTTGAGACAAAACTTTAAAAAACAAACTGGGAAAATAATAAAGATTATTAAAAGTAAAGCAATAGATAATATCAAACATTTGAATGAAACAAATATTGGCCGGTGGGGGGGGGGGGAGATGGACATCAACTAAAATCTCCAATATGAAAGCAACTTTATACTCAGTATAATAGAGTATGTGTCTGGGAACCTATGGGGAATTATTTGGATGATCTAAGCTTCTATGTTCTATTTTAGAATTGACCAGGAGGAGAGTGGTATGGGAAAGCCATAATGAGGTGGCTTCTCACTCACCAAAATTGCATGCCTGACCACTGAGGGCAGAGAGCTGCTGTGAATAGGCCCAGTCTTCATCATTAGGAGCAGAGATCACCAGCAACCGCCTCCTCCATCGGAACCTGGAAAAGAAGCAGAAGGCCACCATTACTGCTTCAAACAATAGAGGCCAGTGTAAGAAAGCAGAGTAACTTTGCCTGTCAGTTTTTTCTATGCCCAAAATAAAAAACACTGACCCTATTGTCTTATAAGCTCCTTAAAACCATTAAACTATATCACCACATTCTTGCACTATTTCTGTTCTATCTGCACAGTCTTTCCGCTTAGGCATTTACATGGTGTATCAAGCATGAGTCTGTGGCCACTAGGCCTGATGAGGTCACTGGGGAGAGACAAAGCTCTCTGTTTCTTACAAGAAAGTCTGGCCAAAATCATGTAAAACTGTAACAACAGAAATAAGGAACCCAGACAAGAAGAGAACTTGGCTTAGGAAAGTTTTCTCTATGATCTCAGGGGGTACTGAATTTTGAATAGATAACAGTGACAAGAAGAAAAGAAAATGTTAGAATGTGACTGAAAAGGTCAAAGAGGGTTCCTAGGAAAACAAAACCTTATGTTCTTTCTTAGTAGCTAGTGGTTCTTCCAGAGGCAAATGTAAGTTCTAAAACTTACCCTATTATTATTAATAAGAACCAACTAAAGAGTACCCCTGTGAAGTGGAATGGTACAAAGCCTGGAGCCATAGAACTTTAGAATATATAGTAAACTTGGTCTCTACTCTTACAGCCAGAAAATTGTAGAAAGAGCTTCTGTCTTGTAGCTGGGAAACGTGAGCTCAAGTGTCACCACTGCTACTTTTTTGGGTGTCTTTGAGCATGTAACTCAATTAACCAAAGTATACTGTGGAATACTATTCAGTCATAGAAAGATGGCGACTTTACATCTTTTATGTTTACCTGGATGGAATTAGACAACATTCTTCTTAGTAAAGTAACTCAAGAATGGGGGGAAAGTATCCAATGTACTCAATACTAAAATGAAACCAACACGTACACACTTACTCATATGAATGATAAATACAGTGCAGTAAGAGAGAGACATGAAGGGGGAAAGGCAACTGGAGGGAGGTGGGAGGACATTTGGTGAGATCTCACCTGATGTGCACAATGTGAGAGTATTTAGCACGCCCCCCTGGGTGAGGTGCTCTCCTACAACTTGAACTTTACCTTGGAAATGAGAACAATGTAACCTAAAAATCTGTACCCTCATATTAATTGGAAATAAAAAAAGTGGCAGAATCTTTTTTTAAAGCGGTGTTATAAGAATTAAACCCTAAAACCTATTAATGTAAGTTGTCCATGTGATCACATGGATATAGAAGAGTGTGTCTAATCTGTAGCCTTCTAGACATAAAACTTTGTCCATTAACAGATCTTGGGGACAGTATCTATTAAATGCCATGTGATAATCTTTTAATCCTTCTATATGTTTATCATTTTATAGCTTACTCTCATCTGCAAGGTAATGTTCCTCAGTAGAGCCCAGTGAGAGCATGGCTTATTTTCACAATTTTACAAATAACACAATGAGGCTTAGAGAAGTGACTAACTTACTCAACTAGTAAATCTAAGAGTGGTACCAAAATACAGACTTCTCTGATTCCTAGTCTGGTGGTTTCCCTAAGCTACCACCCTCACAAATGCTGAGGTGCTGTCAGAGTCCTGAAGAGGGTATGAATGAGAAAGGGTATGTATCCAAAGAGCAACTGTAAGGAGTTGTCTCAAGTTCCATCTTCACTGAAGTTTTGCTTTCTGCCTTCTGAGCAGGCAACCTCAGGGTGTGAGTGTGCTCAATGAGCTGGCAGCCAGTTAATTTTATTCATAGCTTCTCTCCCTGTGTCTCTTCTAGCCTCAAGAGTGAACATGAGAGTCTTTAACCCTCAAGAAAATGGCCTCTTGGGGGAATAGTGGTTTGGGTGAATGAAAGAAAATGATAGTCTGATGAAATACAACCTCTGAATGGATGCCTGTCGCAAGGCTCGCCAAGAATTGCTTGCTGTGACATTACATTCACTTCCTCTGCTTGTTTTCTTTAAAGGGAGAGAAAAACTAAACTCTCTACTGAGGATAGGGAGATAAATATGCTTGGCACAGAGAAGGAGAGAGAAGTGTCTGAGACTGCCAGAGGTTTCTTGGGAAAGGGAACAGAGACTGCTGTCGGATCACAAACACGGTCTCCTGCACTTCCCCTGCTTCCTTAGGAGTCATGCCAGACCAGCACTGGCCCTGCAACCTGGATCCAAACCAGGCCAGCCCTCCTGGCCTCACAGAGAGCTGTAGGGTGTCCTGGAGGGAGTTATTTTGGGTGAGGTCTATTTTGGCTTGTTTACCTGTGTGTACCACTGAATGAAGTCGTGATTGGAGAAGGATGAGATCTGAGACTCCCTGTCCCAGACAAAACTGAAAGAAGGTCATTTCCCCTAAGTAATGATTCATCTTTCCACAGACCTTACATTAGGAGACAAGGCCTCAGCTAAAGAAACTGAAAGGAAATAACTTTCAAAAGATGTAACAAGAGTTGTGAACTTGACCCGGATCCTTATTTTGAGCAAATTGCTTTTCAGTCATTTTAGCTTCTTACAACCTTACAAGCTATGCATGTGTTTGCTTCTCTTAGCTGGTATTCCCAAATTAGCATGCATTGGCCCACTCTTTGGGGCTTCTGTCTCAGAGAGAGGTAATTATACCCTGAACCAAAATGAGCGTCACTGAAGACCAGACTGGCTTCAGGGTCCAGTCAGCTGAAACCAGGCTGTACAGATACACCAACAACTCAGCAAATCTGAAGGAAAATTCCCAATTGAATACTGGTTTATTCATAGAACTTATTTATTTATTTATTTATTCTGATTTCTCTTTGCTAGGATTTCAATTCTGGAGTGTTTACTAAAACTTTTTCTATTACCTCTCCCTTGACATCAAAGTTTTTGGCCAGGTCCAGGTTTGAACCCACCACCTTCAGTATTTGGGGCTGACCCTACTCCTTGAGTCACAGGCACCACACTGATGTCGAAATTTTATAACAATATCTAAGTAACTGATGCTATGACTACTGGTAGTTAGCATTTATTGATTACTTACTTTGTACTATGTCCTGGCCCATCATTACTTTTAGTGTGGAATTTACCCTTCACATCAACCTTAAAAATAGATGCACTTATCCTCATTTTGCAAATGAGAAAAGTTAAGCCCATAGAGGTAAAGAAATTAGCCCAAGATCACATAGTAATTGGAAAGATCTGGAATCAAACTCAAGGCTATCTTGCTTGTGTCTTTAAGTAATAGGCTATTGCACTTTACTTCAATTATCAGCAGAATGATTTCATGAGTTGTGATCACAAGTCAGGCACAGCATGGGACATCCAAACTGTAATCATATACCACTTTGAATGCTCCTGAAATAGTAATGAATATAAGAGCCCCTGAAAATCTCGTATTAGATGAAAAATACATCACCTATCTTAGGACTTTATCTATTTCAAAAGACTTTAGATGCAAAACACTTGTACATTTCTTAAGCATCAAAGAAATGACAAATTTAAACCAGTGATCAACCTGTGTAATAAGTGTTGCAAGCATTTGTGAGTGAACAAATGCAAGCATTTGTGAGTGAAATGCTAGCTTTCCCTTTTAAATTTTGAAACCCATAAAACAGTGATTACAAATAAACATTCTGCCTGGGGATGGTGAGAAGAATTCAGGATGTCTATAATTGTAGGTCTCACAATTGGCCCAAGAATCTGGTATTAAGTAACATCAGTGAACTGGACGATAATTATCTGGTTTATAGAGTGGGCAACTTGAGTTTACTGAGATGGATCAGTAAGTATGCATCTTTTAGTCTTTGAAGACTTAGAATTAAGAAGAAAAATTTCTAAAGAATTAAAATCATAGTAATAGATATTAGAAGGGTTCTGGGGTTTTTATATACATAATTTATGTTATTGTGAAACTTAAGATAATTTAGCCTAATAAAATGACACCATAGAAATTCCAAATTAGAATGTGCAATTGAATAATAATTGGCTTAGATATGTGGCTTAAGTTCGAATCTAAGTGTATACAGGTTTTGAACATCTAAGAGAGCATTAGATTAAATGTATTGAATTATTAAATGTACAGATCATTTAATTATAAATGCTTACAGAAGTTTTATTTGTTTATATCAAATAATTAAAAGAAATATATTAAAGATAAAATGATTATAGGAAATGATGAAGTTGTTTAATTATGGAGTTTATAAGCAAGATCTAATGTTACTCAACTCCCTCTTAAAAGTGATGATCAAAATTTACTAGGTTATATATGACAGTGATAAGCCTAACTTCAAAGTTTAAGAGAGAACCGAGGGCTTGAATTTAAAACTTGAATATATTTAACACTAATTATTAAAATCAAAAGTAAACTTGTAAAGAATATTATTTTCCACCTTAAAAAGGAAAAAGAAAAATACCTCAAGAGCAGCAAAAAATCTGCTCCAAGACAAAAAGCCACCTGTCCAGTGAAGTTCAGAGCTCTTTCCCAGAGGAGGGAAGCCTGATGGTTGAGTTGAGTCCTAAGTCCTTCCAAAGGCGTGGACCTTCCATTTCATTTTGGATACTTGCACTGCACTGAGAAATTGGATAAAGGAAGAGTCTTGGGCTTCTTTCAGCTCTGAAATTCTATGGTTTTAGGAGTATCTTCCTTTGCTCCAAACTCTCAGTCTCTAGATCCAAAACTGAAAATAATTCACATTATATTTTCAAAAGGAGCATCAGATAGAAAGGTAGACTTTGAAAGTCAAATTGTCTTGGGACACTGGCTCCTAGACCTGACGCTAGCTCAGAGGGAAGAGAAAGTTACTTAATCTCCACTTGCCTCAGTTGTCTCTCCTGCAACATGACAATAGTTAACAGTTCTGACTTCATGGGATTGTTGTAAGGATTAAACTAGGGAATGAAGGCCACATGCTTGGAAGAGAGATGAGCACAAGAAAAACAATCACAGCAACTTAGAATAGAAGTAGGGTTACTCACTATCCTTTTCATTTTATGGGTGAGATTTTTAAGGCAGCTTAATTGAGAAGCATAGGGTCAACATAGTTAATAAGCTGCAGACCTCAAACTGGGATGAATGATAAGTCCCTTGCTCTTTATATATCATGATGTTATGTCCTAGAAGCTTCAAGCCTTCTGAATCTATGGGAATTCAGATTATCTACTTACTAATCATGCTCTGACTCACATATGGGGAATGTGTTTTTATAAACATGAGTAAAGATTCTGCCTATGTGATACACATTTAATGCTGAGCCTCCATTTCTGGAGCCCTCAGCCACACAGTATTGTTGAGATGGTGTTTATACTAAGGGCTCTGGGAATTTGATGTGTGTGTATTTCTGCAACCTCCTAGGGCCTCAAAGTCCCCATAGAATTTTCTCTGAACATTAGGGAAGGGATGGAGAGGCAGAATGTGGATCGATTAGTTTTTTGTTTTTATACTCTTCTTTGGGTATGCTTCTGCAGTGGGGTTGCTATGGGAAGGCTTGCAGTAGATGACACTTCCCAGAGAATTGGGAAACTGCATCAAGAGAATTTCTCCTTTTGAGGTCTTAGTGGGGCTTTTGTTGTTTTCTGCAGAGGTGGAAGGAAACAGAAAATCAAGTACAGTGTGCCAAATCCTGTTTGGACCAGAAAGAGCCTAATAAATAAATATGTAAAGTAAAAATGCTACATAGGGAGCTCTCCAAATTTGCTGAATAATTTAGCCTTCTTGGAAGGTCAGAATTCTATATCATATATAGAAACAAACAAACAACAAAAAAAAAAAAGGCAGAAAAGAGAGAAAAGACCTAACCATAGCAACCAAATCCACATTCACACTTGGAGCTGAACTCAGCAAGCCTTGTGACCAGAGCCACTTCCAACAGGACAAGACTAAGCCTAGGAGGCAGAGTGCTGTGAAACATACAAGACCTCTCTTCACAGAGGGTTATTCTTTGTAAACACATACAGGGCTCTGTGTTTCTTTGGCATTTTCATAGTTCACTCAGAACAAATTCATGCCTGCCTCTTCAGGGACACCAAAGGCAATGTACCTGGATAGGAAGTTCTCCAGGGACTGCTTCTTGTCCTCCTTGCAAACAATGCCCTCCTTCTTCTGCTTTTCCATGTCTTTTATTCGGGACTGGAAAGTATCGACCAGATCGAACACAGATTTCATTGCTATAGGCACCTCATAGTATTGCTGTTTAAGAAAGGAGAAAATGAATATAATGTGTAAGTGCATTTCTTCCCTCTGTTCAGAAGACAGAGAACCTGGGAGAATCCAGAGGACCTCTGGGGAAATCGTTGAAATCAGAACCTAGAGGGCTCATTGATTTTCCTACAATATTAGTATAAATACTCTCCTACAATATTACCCTCTGCTAATTATTTAAGGTTCAGAATCCATGAAACGACTGCCATTTTTACGAGGAATTCTACTTAATTGCACTCCTTTTATTAGAAAGGGTCCTTGCTTCCTCACCATTCAAGTCATAGATTCATTTCCCTACTCTTGGGACTAAGCTGTTTCCTGTTCACCACACAACTGGAGAAGAAGGGAGAAACACTGTACCTAACACAGGAAACCAAATGGAATGACATGTTACAGGATGTGACCTGAGTGGTTTTCTACCAGGAATTATTTTACTGAGTGAGCATCTTTTAAAATTAGCTCATGTTTTCTTACTTAAAGACAATGAAATTCCTGAATCATAGCTATCTGGGCATAAGAAAACAATCAACCTGAGATAGATTTGGGGGCTGGATGAGCATGACCAGCATAAGCTGAGATCAGTCTGGTCATGCCTTAGAGCTCTGCCCACAATGAGAATTTAGTAAATCAAAGCTGGCAGGGACCTTAGAGATTATCTAGTACACCTCCTATCAAAGATGGGGTGGCATGTGTGCAGAATGAATTAATGAAGTAATATCTCTCCAGATCCAGCCTGTATGGGAATGAAGTCCAGAACTACCTGGTGAAGTAGGGCTAATTACTTAACCATTGTGGGGCTCTAGTTTTTCTTCTATGAAACAAAAATAACACTAGGATTTGAGATAAGGATTGCAAAGAGTTGAGCAGAGTGCCTCGTGTAAGGAAGGCCCTCAATAAAGTAGCTAATTGTGTTATTATTATTAATAATATATGACTACATGGCAGAAGTTTCCACAATACAGAACTTCTGTGCCTAAATACAGGAAGAAAGTAGGTCTAAAACCCTACAGTTTTGCCCGTGTCTGATCAGGAGGTGAACTTGCAGGCCCATCCAAAATAGGTCTATGCTAACTATGGTTTGTTTTTTTTGAAGGCAGAGACTACTCTTCACCTTTTATCCCTAGGTCCTGGCACATCATAGCTATTTAACAAACATCTTATGAATGCACAACATTGATGTTAGAGAAAAATTTAGTCTGAGTCAATTCTGAGTCAAGGGCCGTGGGAGGTCCCTCCAACTCAGTCTTTTTCCAGAGATCACATTTCTGGATGCAAATTCATAGGACAACGTGGACTATTTGGGGTATTTCAAAACCTTCTCATTTATGAAATAACTTATGCTTACTCATACTTCTAATGGACTCATTGACATCATAAAAAATCAGATTTGCTATTCACAGGAGCAGCACTGCATCATCCAAACCAAGAACCTGTACCTTGACTCTCAGATCCACATCTGTCAGCACCATGAAGAAGTCATTGTAGGTCATCCCATACTCTTTCCTCAGCTCACTGATGAGATGCTGGTCTACCAAGTCTTCATCATCCACCACTCGCATGGGTTTCTCATTGTCTTGAGGCAAATAAAATGTGAATAAATATGGTGTGGCAAGACAGATATCATTGGGAAGTAAATGAGCAGAAGCTCTGGGCCTCCATCCTAATCTAATCACACCAGCCTTCATTAATTGGGTATGTTGGGCTCACATTGGGTTTGAACCAAAGTTCCAGGGAAAATAAACAAATATAGAAACAAACAAATGGATAAATGAGTCTTGAAAGCCACTTTTCTAAGATGATCAAGACTTCTCCTGTTCGTGATAAATCAGAAGGAATGAAGTGAGAGTGGAGACCGCTGCGTCATCCCTAGAAGAAGACTGCTACCTCACCTAGAGAGCAAGTCGCCACCTCAGCTCACCAGGGAACCAGGCCCAGACACTTTTTTTAAGTTTTATTTCCATTAAACATAATTCTGGGTCTAAACCCAGTGTCTGTTCTTCCTTTTTAGTGTAGAATTAACTTTGGAATTCAGTAAACATGTCACATCTATAGAGAGAAATGGAAAGTCCATGTTTAAGACTAGTCACAGGCTCATTTTAGCCCCAAAAGAAGTCGAGCTATTCATAATACAAATTTTGTAAGTGAATGTATTAATAATTTCAAGCAAAATGTGACAATTTATGGAAGTTTTTAATTATCATGTATTTTTTTCAATCATCAACCCCCCAAAAATAAATCCTTATAATTCAGAATCATTTCTGAAGATATCACTGGGTTGATGGGAAGCATGAAAATCAAGACACCTGTGGCTGTATGTGGCAACTTGTATGTCTGAAAAGCATTTTGTTTCCAAAGAGAGGGCAGCTTTATTTACTTGTTCTCTCCCAAGCAGGTCACAGTGTTTTTCTCAACCCTACCTAACGTTTTATCTGCAAAATAATCTCCTTTATTAAAAACAAGGACGAATAAGTTAAAGTTAGCAAATGTGTGGTGATAGGAATATTAGCAGAGTGTCTGTCAGTTACCAGCACCATTAGTCACCATGCAGTGAATAATACTATACTACCATATACTACAGTAGCAATAACCACGATTTTGTTGTTCCTTAGAGGACAGCTGCCTTCCCCAATAAGCCTATCCCAGTTTAAGTTCCAATGTACTTGAATACCATGGACTATTACTCTTGCTAAAAAGGTGACAATTACAATTGAACTATTATTTGGTTTATCTGATTAGGATTATTGAAAATATGTAAATAGGGAGCTTCATTTTTATAATGAGAGGGGAAAGAAGGTGTCTGTTTCCTTTCCCAAAGTTGTAACATTGCTTCACAGAGGTGATTCAGAGACATGGGAGCTGAGAATTTATATGAGGACCAAACACTGTCTGCAAAATGAAAAATGGTATGCCTCTACATATAAGCTAATTTTTCAAATGTACATTTCTTATCATTAACAAAATAGAAGTTAATTCAAAAGAATTGTTAGATTCCTGGATCCTTTTATTATATCTTACTGAGTATAAAAAGCAAGTTACAGTATTACTTCATCCTTGGTTAAAAAGAAATAAAGCAAAAGAAAATATATCTATATGGGAATACACATGAGAAAAGGTCTACAGTAGGAAAAGAGGTAGAAACTTTTACCTTTTACTCTGCATGTCTCTACTACTCAAATTTTAACAGAAAGTATATTTTACTTTGTGAATAGTAGTAATAATGATAATAACAATAAATAAAACCACTAAAAACTGATTTTTAAACATGTCCTTAATAATTAATGTTCTGATTCTAGGACTTATAAACCAGATTTTATCTTGTACTTAGGAATTACAATTTTTAATTCCCAGCATAAGTTTATTTTTGCTTTTGTTTATTCAACGAAATATTTATTACTGGTGTCCTATGTTAGTCCTATGCAGGGTGCTAGATTCAGAGATCCATAACTTGGACAGAGTTCAAGTTCCAAATTAGAATAAAAATTAGGCCATTAATTAGCAGCAATGTAACAGATAAAGTCACAAAAGCCATTGAATGGCTGAGATAGAAGAAAGTTGGAGATTGTAGTAGATTTGAAAAATGGCACTAATTCTCTACCCCTCCCTGAAACTACACCCTTTGCCTTGTAACTGTAGCTCTCTTCCATGGTGAATAGGTCGAATGACCTGTCTCTTAATTCTGACCTTACCAGTAGGACTTGGTTTGGCCAATGGGATTACAGCACATGTGACACAGACAGAGGCTAGAAATGGGCCTATATGTTTGTGATTGTTCTTGCCTCTGTCATTGCCTTGAGAATGTGTCCACACTAGCCTTCTGGAGCTTCAGTGCAACCAAGTTACCATGTTCTCATCTAAGCCAAGACTATCCCAGATCATCTGACAGCCTGTTGACTCCCAACATGTGTTCAAGCCCAGCCAAGATCAGTGGAACTTCCCACCCAAACCATAGCTGCTTACAGATGCATGGGCAAACCTAACCAAGCCCAACGCAGATCTGGTGCACCTTGCAGACTTGTCATTAAATAAATGTTTATTGTTGTAAACCATGGAGCTTTGTGGGGTTTTGCTACATAGCCTTACTGTAGCAATACATAACTGAATACAGGTATCAACCAGGCCAACCTAACCAATTATTGATGAAACTAAGGAACTATAGAGGATACTGTGGTGTACTATCTAGATCCTAGCTTCAGAACAAAGGTTGCTATAAATATTAGCAGCAGGAGAGCTGAGAGTTGCTGTCCTTAGAGGACAGCTGCCTTCTCCAAGTCACACCCCCACCGGGGGACAACTCACATTTAATAGCTGGTGCAATGAGGGAGGGGATAGGTGTAAAAGCTGTCCCCTTTGTCTACAAGCGGACTACTCTGAAGAACTAAATGCTTTGCAGCTCAAATTCTTCCTTAGGCCAATCATGCATCCCTTCCCCTTGGACTGCATTGTTTCTGAGCATATACCCCATTAACCTCCTGCATGCAAAACTCAGAGTCTCAGAGTCTGCTTCTCAGAAAACTCAGTCTGCCACAGAACCTGAGAAGAGAAATGACTTGTTCAAGTTCACATTGCTACTTAATAATGAGTGGTAAAGGCCTGGACTCAGTTAACTCCATCTAGTACTCTCTCTACTACACCAAAATGCCTCATACTCAATGAAATAAGACTTAAGTTAAACTTTGTTCTACTAGTATACGGCAAAAACCCAAATTTCATAGTCTAGGTTATCCTTTCAGACAAAATGTTTTCTGAAATATTTCATCCAAACATTGGAAATGAAACATTTTGTACTCACAAACTGTAGAAATATCTGCATATTTATGCTAAGTAGGAGAATCTGCCAAAAAAAAAAAGTTCACAATTGGCATTGGATCCACCTAGGGTGGGGGCAACTCTACAGCAGGACAGAATCCACTCCAGACCAAAGTCTGAGGAACGTGCGTGTGAGGCCAGCTCCTGCTCCCACCATGGATCTCTGCTGCACTCTGCCTTCTGCCTACATCTGGGCTAAGTAAACGGGAGGGTTTCCTCAGTCTGGAAAAGCGACAGGGAGTTGGCAGTTTTTTTATTAAATACATCCAAGTTCCATCTAACCTCTCTAGTTCTTGTCAAAGGCTGTAGGGATTGGAAACAAAAAAGATGAAAAAAACACACTTTAACAAAGATATTTGTACCAGAATGTTTATTGCAGCCCAATTCATAATTGCTAAGTCATAGAAAAAGCCCAAGTGCCCATTGACCAACAAATGGAGCAATAAATTGTAATATATGTACACCATGGAGTATTATGCAGCCTTAAAGAAAGATGGAGACCTTACCTCTTTTATGTTTACATGGATGGAGCTAGAACACATTCTTCTTAGCAAAGTATCTCAAAAATGGAAGAAAAGGTATCCAATGTACTCAGCCCAACTATGAAACTAATTTATAGCTTTCATATGAGAGTTATAACCCAATTATAGCACAAGAATATGGGGAAAGGGGAAAGGGAAGGAAAGGGAGGGGGGAGGCTGCTTAGAGGGAGGGTATCTGGTGGGACCACACTTATAGTGCATCCTACAAGGGTACATGTGAAACTTACTAAATGCAGAATATAAATGTCTTAACACAATAACTAAGAAAATGCCATGAAGGCTATGTTAACCAGTTTGATGAAAATATTTCAAATTGTATATAAAACCAGCACATTGTATCCTATGACTGCATTAATGTACACAGCTATGATTTAATAAAAACAAACAAACAAAAAAACAAAAAAATTCTGAACTGTGCACACAGTCCTGATTCAGCTAAAGTGTTTTCCAAATCTAAGTCCATATGTAAAATTTGCACCTGAGATTTTTGAGGACACAGATAGCCAGGAAGGATCAACTCTGTTGCTTGCTATTAAGAACTGGCTCTAGAAGTAGGATATTTGCCTACATCATTATCATTTAAAGACCCTGACCCCAAATATCAGTGTTCAAATTCAGATAGTAGTAAATCTCTTCCTGTATTTGTCTCTCCATGACTGACTGTAGACAGCAATGACACTGCAGAAAATTCAGCTTCGATTATTACATATTCAACATCACTATGTGCCAGACATCACGTTTAAGGCTTCCATTTGCAACTGCTTCTACTCTGTGACATCCATAGATTCTCCTTCTCTGACCTCCTCTTCCCTAACTTCTGACCATACCATCAATGTCTGGGCTACTTCAGACTCTCCCATTGCTTCAGAATTTTCCAGTTTCCCTCTAGCAGTTTTTGAAGGTATGACCCACTGTCTACCTTCATCACAATCACCTGGATCACTTGTCACAATTGCACATCTTGAATTCAGACCAACTAAATCAGAATCATAGGTAGTGAGGCCCAGGTATCTGAATTTTAACAAGTTTAGGGGCACTCTAAGGACAGAGCTACTGTCCACAGGATAAAATCCAAATCCTTATCATAGCATGCAAGGCCATTTTTGACATGGATCCAGCCTATCTGAATTAATTTATTTATTAATTCTTCCTCCATATATTACACTCTAGTTCTTTACTTTTAGTTTTTAAAAACAAGCCTTTTTATCCTGCAATGCTATCCAGCCCCTTGTCCACATGAGTACTCTTAATTACCTGTGCAATTGTCTTTACTTCACTTTTGCACTCAAAACATTTTTGCATTCCTTCAAAATAATGCTTATAACCTTATATTACAACCAATTACATGCCTGTCTTCCCCCTAACAATAATTCAACAGCAAAGACTAAATCTTGGTCTTTTATATCCTTCCAGCCTGTACACTTTCTGGCACACAATAGGCACTCTGGAAAGATTTGGTAATCATTAAAACTCTCCCTTCAGAAGGGTGTCATATCAGATGAAAAAAGAGGGTAGTGAGGGACAGAGTCAATAAGATGAATGATTCTGGGACTGTGTAGAAAACCCACTGTCAAACCCTTACACCGTCCTTTGAGATTGTGAGCCCCACAATCAGCCAGAACGTTTTTGAGAAAACATTCATATACATTTTAAAAATTTGAGTTTGTATGAAACATATTTATAAGGTATTTAAAATATAACTATTCTTTTCAAGAAGTCAGTTCAGGCTAATAATCTCTTGGTTGTGCTTAAGATATATTTGGAGGCAGACTCCAGCAAAAGCTGAATTGCTTTTATTTTAAGAATATTTTCAAGACTGTTGAGCAGTCTATGGTAGATTATTTTGATTAGGATACCCTTGGCCTCTAGCTTGGGACTAACTTCCTTTTGATTGAAAATTTATAAATTTAAATGATGTTACAGTTGATCTGCTTATTCTTCTTTCACTCTGTGAGTAAGTCATCTTCCTACATGCTAGCTCACAGTGGGATAAGTGACTGGATTGAATTGATAGGTGGAATTAACCTGCCCATTCCTGATCACAGAGTTGCTATTTTCACTTCTTTAGAAAGACCAACTTGTCCTATCAGTGAAGAATGTGTCCTGTCCAGGTGATATTCTGCCCTACAGACCGACTCCACCACGTCTGAAAAGCTATTGAAAATTTATTTGAAAAATACATTCAGAAATCTTTAGTTACCAAATAAAGTTTGAATTCTTTGTTCTGATATTTGAAATCTAAAATCAGGTGTCAAACTACATTTCTAGCCCTCTCTTTCCATCCTACTGTATACTCAACCTTCTACTCTAATTCAAACATAATTGCAAATCAGAATCATCTGAACAACATTTAAAAAATATAGATTCCTGGACCCTATCCCTAAAGTAATGAGTCATTGTCTTAGAGTGGGAAAGGGAGCTCAGAGTCTGAATTTATTTTCTAATTTATATAAAATGTTTATGTATGAAGATAAAAAAGACCAAGAATCCATTAGAAAAATGGGCAAAAAACACAAAAAATGAAATACAAATGTTCCTTACATATAAAAAGTTTTTCAACCATACTCATAAAAAGAGACATGTAAACCCCACACTGACACGATTTTTACATATCACATTGATCAAAAATATTCAAAAGTTTGATCATATACTCAAATTGGAGAGGTTTGGAGAAATAGACAATCTTAAACATTATTGGTGGAATCGCAAAATGATACAACTTGTATGGAGAGAAATCTGGCTGTATCCAACAAAATTAGATATATTTCTGTTTGGTTACAAATCCTGCTTCTTAGGCTTTATTATAAAGATGTACCTACCAACAATCTCACAAGTAACAAATTTGTACATTTATTATTCTATGTATGTGAGATGTCTATATATGAAATATATACAATATATAATAACAAAATATTAAAAATAATACAAGTGTCTAAAAGATATCCAGGATATAATTTAAGTGAAAAAGGCAAGGTATAAAACAGAATATATATGTGTGTATATATATGTGTGTGTGTGTACATACATGTATGTGTGTACATATGTGTATGTGTATGTGTGTACATATATATATACACACATATTTTGAATCAAAGTAGGGGAAAATAGGTACTTACATTTGTTTGCATTTGCATAAATAAACACTAAATGTATAAACAAAGAATTATAAAAATGATTATCTATGGATGCAGGGGGTATCAGAATAAAGGGGTCAGGAGAAATATAAGACTTCTCTGTGTGTACCATTTTAGAATCCAGAAAATGTATCATTTATTTGAAAAATTACATAAAAACACAAGAAACCTTGATAGAGCCATCACCTATCAAAAAAGGTACTCATTTTGAGTGGCACCTGTGGCTCAAAAGAGTAGGACGCCAGCCCCATATGCCAGAGGTGGCTGGTTCAAACCCAGCCCTGGCCAAAAACTGAAAAAAAAAAAGGGTACTCCTTTTTCAAGGCCCCTCCTTTAAATCAACCCACTTTTCAAGATTCTCTGATACTTTGTCTGATGACTGCTACTGGAAGAGTTAACCCTTCCACTGTATTCCTCAAACACTTATTTTGTACATTTGATTTATTAGGGACTTTTCACCCTCAATCCTCAGGCATTGATATGCTTGACATTGGAAGTAGCAAGAGCAGTGGACTAGGATGACTCAGCAAGTTGGGAGACAGGCTCCCTAGCCTGCAGGGCACTCCAAGTTGATAAGCAAAGATAGAATAAACAAAGACGGACACCTGGCCAGTGTGTGGAAATCTAACAACCCATCTAGCCTCACCTCCCAGCTCAGGGTGACAAACTATAGAGAAGGCAGCTGCCAGGCTCTGTCACCACTAATGAAAAAAGGGTTGGGGGCAAAGGGTCAATTTTCTAGAATTCCCCAGAGGGAAAGCAGCATTGGGGGATTTTTTTTTAATAGGTTAATATGAGGATACAAACAGTTAGGTTACATTATTTATATCTGTAAGGTAAAGTCCACAGTCTGAGTTGCAATTGGGTCCTTCTCCAGGGAGGGTGCCATATACCCCTAAAATGTACTCAATAGGTGAATCCTGATAATCATGAATCTTATCCATAAAGAATGACTTTCTTCAACAGGATCAAAGGCAGAGTATCTGAGGTATGATAGGTACTGTATTATTCTCATTTATAGATATTATTTTAAAAATTCACCTATAAAGTCCTTACTCAGAGAAGTAAGGGATTGGATGGACACATTCTCCTTGTCATAGTTCACATCCTTTCAACTTCTCTTATTATTGATTATTCTCAAACTCTCCTTCCTTCAAAAGTAGCTACTGAAGAACTTCATTTGGCCTATAAAATGTCCTGTGTTCTCTTTTTTTCTTTTCTTTCCTTTTTATTATTAAATCATAGCTGTGTACATTAATGTGATCATGGGGCACAATACACTGGTTTTATAAACCATTTGACATATCATCACACTGGTTAACATAGCCTTCCTGGCATTTTCTTAATTATTGTGCTAAGACATTTACATTCCACATTTACTAAGTTTCACATGTACCCTTGTAAGATGCACCACAGGTGTAATCCCACCAATCACCCTCTCTCCACCCATCCTCTCCCCTCCCTCCTCTCCCTCTTTCCCATATTCTTAGGTTATAACTGGGTTACAGCTTTCATATGAAAGCCATAAATTAGTTTCATAGTAGGGCTGAGTAAATTGGATACTTTTTCTTCCATTTTCAAGATACTTTACTAAGAAGAATATGTTCCAGCTCCATCCATGTAAACATGAAAGAGGTTAAGTCTCCATCTTTCTTTAAGGCTGCATAATATTCCATGGTGTACATATACCAAATTTATTAATCCATTCATGGATCGATGGGCACTTGGGCTTTTTCCCATAATTTAGCAATTATGAATTGGGCTGCAATATACATTCTGGGACAAATATCTTTGTTATAATGTGATTTTTGGTCTTCTGGGTATATACCTAGTAGAGGAATTATAGAATTAAATGGTAGATCTATTTTTAGATCTCGAAGTGCTCTCCAAGCATCTTTCCAAAAGGAATGTATTAATTTGCATTCCCACCAGCAGTGTAGAAGTGTTCCCTTTTCTCCACATCCACGCCAACATCTCTGGTCTTGGGATTTTGTGATATGAACTAATCTTACTGGAGTTAGATGATATCTCAAAGTTTTGATTTGCATTTCTCTGATTATTAAAGATGATGAGCATTTTTTCATATGTCTGTGGCTGTGTGCCTGTCTTCTTCAGAGAAGTTTCTCTTCAAGTCCCTTGCCCAGCCTGCGATGGGATCACTTGTTCTTTTCTTCCTTATACGTTTGAGTTCTCTGTGGATTCTGGTTATTAAACCTTTGTTGAAGACATAACCTGCAAATATCTTCTCTCATTCTGAGGGCTGTTTGCTTGCTTTACTTACTGTGTTCTTGGCTGTGCAGAAGCTTTTTAGTTTGATCAGGTCCCAGTAGTGTATTGTTGAAGCTGCTTCAATTGCCCAGGGGGTCCTCCTCATAAAATACTCTCCCAGACCAATTTATTTAAGGGTTTTCCCTGCACTCTCTTCTAGTATTTTTATAGTTTCATGTCTTAAGTTTAAGTTTTTAATCCAGTGGGAGTCTATCCTACTTAATGGTGAAAGGCATGGGTTCAGTTTCAGTCTTCTACAGACTTTTTACTTTTTAAATCGTACATTAAAGCCAAGATGGACATGTCCTATGATCAAATTACAAAGCTTCTGCACAGCCAAGAACTTGCCAGCCAGTTCACCCAGCACCATTTGTTAAATAGGGAATCTTTTCCCCACTGAATGTTTTTAATTGGCTTGTCAAAGATCAAATAATGGTAAGTAGCTGGATTCATCTCTTGGTTCTCTATTCTGTTCCAACATCTACTTCTCTGTTTTTGTGCCAGTACCAT